>JAECUM010010290.1:0-53111 GCA_016617855.1 Megalonaias nervosa
AGGAAAAAAGGAGAGAGAGAGAGAGAGAGAGAGAGAGAGAGAGAGAGAGAAGAAAAGGATGGGTGTTAGTTTCTATGAATAATAGGTCATAGGCAGAAAGAAGAAGGATTATTTCTATGATCCCCAGGTATTGGTATATTGTATGCCCATGTTCCAGTTTGCGGTTCTCATTGATTCCCTCGCAGGCCTTCCTACCTCGATTAGAACCTCGTAGTATAGCCCCGTGGGATCGACGCCCTTTTACTTCCCGCAAAACGTGGAACCCTGTTCCCGTGTTTTATCTTCTGTACCTAAAGTGCTATTAGATATGATAACATTAGTACATACCGTTTCGTAATATCATTTATTTTGTTTTATATATAAAGAATACTAATCATATGGCGAATAACAGTCCTTTCAAGTGCATTGGATCCAGCAAGGGATCACGTATGTCAGGGATTAATTAAGATAAATGCAATAAACTGACAACGAACAGTGTAAAACTAGTTCTAACTAGCCTGAGCGCTTTCGAATCTTAATGAGTCTTTTTCAAAGGCATATACAAAACATAGACAAGACAAACAAATAAAACAGAAAAACCGTAGTGTTTGCAAAACTTTACATGGCTGTTTCTACAGGAATTAAACCTTTAAATGTATTATGTTTCAACCAGTTTATATCAACTTGATGCGAATACTGGAACATATTTGTATTAACCTAGAAATGGATGAGCCATAGTGACATCTGGTATTTTGTGTACGTTTATGTAAGCGCAAATTACATCCCAGATATTTCATTGTTATAGTAGTAATTGAGGCTATTAAGCAAATTTAGAGAATTTTTCAAAAGTAAAATGTGTCGTCTGCAAAAGATAGTTTTATTTGTGCATGGCTGTCTTTTTCTAGTCTTCTTGATTTAAACCGCTAGGTTTCAATGATCTAAGGCGGCGTATCCAGTAAGATTCCTTTTCTTTCCTGGCTTCGGAACTCCAGTTGGGGTTGTTAGCAATTGCAATAAGTGTTATATCACTGAAAGTGTGGCCAGGGGAGGAGAAGTGTTCTGCGACCGGGCTTCTGTACAGCTTCTTTGTCATCCAATCAGATCTATGAAGGCTGATCCTTTTGTGTAGCTTTTCAGTTTCTCCGACGTACTGAAAGATACCAATCTTACATGTGATGAGATAAATTACATTCTCTGTTTTGCACGTTTTGTTTGGACCATGTATGTTTAGTTTTTCTCTAGTCACTGTGCTAGAAAATGTCCTGGTCTCTATCATATGTTGACAGGTTTTACATCTTTTATCGCCACAGGAGCCAGATTGACTAGAGTGGTCTTGACTAGTGTGATTGGCGATAGCTTCGCCCTGACTAGGATGTCCTTGAGGTTTTTTTGGTCTCCGGTAAGCCATTACAGGTTATACATAGGGAAGCTAACTTTGGTTTCTTTCTACCGGTATTCACTGGAATTTAGAAAATAGAACAATAGAACAGTTGGAAAAGGAAAACTGCTAACACATTTACGAAAAAAAAAAAGAAAGACTTCCCACATTCATTGTTATCGTGTACATAGCATATATAACGGGGAATAAAAATAAAGTAAAATAAACCACATTATAGATCTCAGCTGTTATGGATAAGTTTGTAGTGCTATACTGTACTCAAGTAGTGAAGAGGCCTTGCCTCTAGCATGGAAAGAAAATCCATTGTCTAAAGCTTCACCTAAGAGGCCCGTAGGTTGACCAAAAAAGTGTGCTAGAGAGGAGGAGTGTGATCAAAAAGAAAATGAACCAGCTGCAAACAAATACGAAACTGGAGACCCTAGCCAGGAGAGAGATTATGCCGATGAAAATTATATCAGGCGAGGGCATTACAAGCATTTCACATTAAAGCAAAAGGAGGAAGTTGTAAATTTCTCAAAATTACATGGAATTAGAGTAACAGCAAGACATTTTAAAATCCCCAAATCAACCATTGCAAACTGGTAAAAAATAGATTTTTCTCGGCAGCTGAACAAATGAGGACATTCAGAAAGGAGTGGGAGAACAGTATCATATGGAAAGGAGTTAGATGGAAAAATTGCAAAGTGGGTTCACCTCCAGCGCGATCTGCAGATCTATGTCAGCATGGACAATATATGCATTTATGCCAAAGAATTGGTGTCAAGTGAACATCCACAAATTGAGTTTCAAGCCAGTAGGAACTGGGCGACAGGCTTTTTAAAGCGACACAATCTCGTGCTTCGTTCACGGACAACAATGGCTCAGCGTCTCCCAGAAGATTTGGATGAGAAACATAGTCAACAATTTGTAGAATGTGTAATGTGTAAAAAAAAAAGTCCGTAATTTGTCGAACGTGTAATGTGTAAACAGTCTACAATTTGTTGAATTTGTAATGTGTAAACATAAGGACTAGAATTTATAGAATGTGTAATGTGTAAACAGTCTACAAATTTGTTGAACGTGTAAGCAAAACAACTAGATTTCTCTGTCGCATGGATGAGAACATTAACATGACAGATCTTCCTGTCTTGAAATTCCACTTTCAGCCCTTGGCAATTTCTGTGATAAGTTTTAAGATAGAGTCATACTAGAAATGGATTCAAATACTGGAAGTGGCCATTTGATTGGCTAGCTGATGGAATATTATGGCAAAATAGGTCTTAGTTATTTGACTGGTTAGTGGCAAATTAGCTATGAGCTAAAAAGAAACAGATTAAATAAACCATGTACATCCTTATCAGATGTAATTTATTTAGTTACACTTATATATCATAGCTCTGGCACAAATAATATGATATAGAATTAAATCATCAATGTTCATAATTTCTATGCAATGACCTATATAATATTTTGACGCATTTGGATGCAGGTGTTCAGACTTTTTAAACTGAACATATACATAATAGCTTTTTATGCATTTTGGGGGAAATGAGACTTCCTTTTTGTATAACCTGCCTTTTACTAAAGTGTGAAAAGGAAACTTTAACAATGAGCTTAATCTAAATTTGACTTTAATCATTTACCTTAATCTCGGGTATGTATGTATGTATGTATGTATGTATGTATGTATGTATGTATGTATGTATGTATAGAATATATGTATAGTATGTAAGCTGTATCAATGATTTACCACGAGATGTATAAATTTTTCATTAAAAGGAAACGAAGCTTGCTGAGTTTCCTTTTAATGAAAAATTTATACAACGAGTGGTATATCATTGATACAGGGTACATACTGTACATATATTTTATTATATCACATACAAATACATATATTTGAACGGAGTTCAGATTTACTACAAGCAGCTGTGTATTGACCTAGTGAATGAACTCCTCAAATCCCCGAGTGGGTCCGCTACAAAATGTAGTTCTATGCATTTAGTGGCTATTTACAATCACCTCTGCATATTAATAAGTTGATTGTTTTCTTTTCTTGGTTTCTATTTTTCTCCACATCGATTATATCAATATAATACACACTTATGATTTAAACATGAAAGATGGTTTTGATGATAAAAGTACAGTAGAGAACTATTTACACTGGGATAGCTACGTCATTCACATGAACGCCATTCACATACCGGCGCATGGAAATTAATGTGGAATAGAAACTAAGCCAACTGACGAACCAACAAGAGGTAATTAAAATATTTTAATATATTTACAGTTGATCTAAGTCATTATTCTGCTTTAGCAACAGTACAACCGACCATAAACACAACCACCCTCTCTCTCTCTCTCTCTCTCTCTCTCTCATCCTTTGATCGGTTTGACTTAACTTTTACCATAATTCATAAGTCCAGAGATATCGTGGATAATACAAACGGAAATCCTCTACATTCGTCATTTCAAAGATTAAAATCCCGTATCTTGCTACGATGAGAGAGAGAGAGAGAGAGAGAGAGAGAGAGAGGCCTTTGGAAATTTTCATATTTAAATAATAATCGATTATTTAGAACATTATAGTATGTTTAAGAAATAAAAAAATACAAAACAACATTAAATATATCACAGTATGTGTACCAAGTAACCGAGGAATTTACTGGTTTGCAACTTTGTATCATTGATAAACACTGTAGATAAATCCCAAGGAAAGTGCACACGTATCGTTGCGATGAATCATATTGTTGTAGGTTACTTGGTGTAATTTCTATTTCAAGGTTTTAATCCTGCCCAAATTCCTTTTCTCTCTCATTTCACATTTCAGCGCAGTTTGTCCTTTATGCATGAGAGGGGAGGGGAGAACAGAAAGCAGAAAGAATTGTGATGTAAATGTGTACCATATTAATTCATTTAGAAAACGGGATTATTAATACTTTTCATCGTTATTTTCATTCGTCACTAGTGACAAATGTGTGGTACTTGTTGATTATTCATCTAGAATCAACTGCAGACGCTCGCGAGAATGTTTATATACGCGTATTATTGCGCCATGGGCGGATCACAATTTGATATACCAATAGTATTGGTATATCAAATTGCTTTATACCAACACTTTAAATGCATGTTACTTTTTAATGTATGTGGTATAAATATATATATATATATATATATATATATATATATATATATATATATATATGCAGTATATATATATATATATATATATATATATATATATATATATATTCTACCCAAGAAAGAGCCAGAATTTTACCTTCATTTTCAAAAAAGCAGGAAAACGATACCATCGTTTTCTGATTCCATATTACTATACTCTCAAACAAG
The DNA here is from genome assembly GCA_016617855.1 of Megalonaias nervosa. Taxonomy (NCBI): domain Eukaryota; kingdom Metazoa; phylum Mollusca; class Bivalvia; order Unionida; family Unionidae; genus Megalonaias; species Megalonaias nervosa. Next base: position 4,706 of record JAECUM010010290.1, read on the forward strand.
GCAGGGGGTACGTTATTCTTTAGGTTTCCTGGTTACATTAGCAGCACCCCTGGCAATGGAATGACAACACTGGCAGTAAACAAAGCTTTCACAGTGACGTTTTGTTATATGTAAAATATCTGCAAGGCACTAACCATATTTTTGTCAGCACAACATTCATATTTTTGAAGTAGATAAAATAGCCAAAAGGTTTATCTGAAAGAAGGTCACATTTGGAAATCGCATACCAAGACATTACTGTATAGAATAACTTATTTACGGAAGTTCATAACTGCGAATGTTGGCGAGTCTCCCATACAATGAATTAGAAATTATAAATACTATAATTATCACAAAATTGAAAGGTATGTAAGAAGAAAAAAATAATTATCATAGTAATGTGATTTTGATTTCCAGATCATGTTCCATTGTCAACATCAGAAATCCTGATTATGAATCTGGATCATGACTGAACACTTTGCGTCTTGTAATGATCCACATTTTCTGATGCTGAAAACTTGACATGATCTAGCAAACAAGATTGCGATATCGTGATAATAACATATATGGATACCCAAGTGATTGCTGTGTTGAGCTCCTGCTAATGTGGGCTTGACAAAAATAATTTTTGGAGGTTGGTATATAGAGGGTGAGAAAAAGCTGTTCAGGAATTTCAAATTTAAAGTTTAATAGGAAGGTTTTTATCAGATAATTGGTAGGCCAAAAATTTAGGTAGAAAACAACATACTATATGTACTTATTTATAAGTCAAACTGCAAACTGCACAAACCCAGATCTGACGGCACATTATGCGCCGGCAGATCTGGGTCTGTGCAGTTTGTTATGAATAATCAGTAGAACAAACAACACAGACCCTGATTATGCTATGGAAGATCAGTTTCTTTGTTGTTTGCAGTTTGACTCGACTTTTAAGTGAGTACATATGGCAGTAAGTTAAAAACATACTGTACAAGTGTTTTATGGTCAAAGTTGGATAAAAATGGTCACAATATAACTAAGATACACCAAAAGATGTTACTAGAAGATCAGATAGGTTACAATGGTCATCAGCCAAAATGCTTCCGAAATAAATGTAGTCAAACTTTACTAATTCTGGGACACTGAGAACGAAAATAATGCTTAAAATTGTTGATTGGCTCTGGTTTTAAAGATCTGATACTGGGTCGGTATATACAACCCTTGACTTGGGAATGGCGGAGGATAAGTGAGTTATAAAAGGAAGGGCTCTCAATTTAAACCAGAAATGACTAAAATACAGCTTTGACTGGATCTATGAATAAATCTATGACTGAGTTTGGACAGTACATGCTTTTTAGGCAAAGCAATGAATGATGCAATCTGAAGCTGGTATCGCGTCATACATGATATGAATTGCATCATGTTATTCCTAGAAGCCATGGATGATGCAATAATAACTAAGCTTACATCACTCTGCTGAACTAATTGCCCTATATCAGCTCTAGAAATCATAATGTGTCATGCTCTCTTATTTGTCAGTGTTTGATTTTGCAAAGGGACACATTTCTGTTTAGCCAAAGTGAGCAGAGATGCCTCAAGCTTGTGTGAACAACGCAGATAACTTCTGCTATGTTTGTGGGGAAGTGACTTTTGCATAAAAAATGCGTAGTAATAACCACTATGGTTAAGAAAGCCTATCACCTTTAATTTGGCTGCAGAATTGGAGATCAGGACAAGAGGTGGGCCCCACACATATGCTGTAACTATTGTGCAACAAATCTTTGCCAGTGGTTGAACAGGAAAAGGAAATATATGCATGTTGCAGTGCCAATGATTTGGAGAAAGCCAAAAGATCATATTAGCAATTGTTATTCCTGCATGGTGCCTCCAGTTGGGAAAGGTGTGTCAAAGAAGAAAAAGTGGGCTGCGCATTATCCAAACATTCCATCAGCTATACGCGCAGTACCCCACGGAGAAGGAATGCCGGTTCCTGATGCACCAGAATCATTCTCACTTGAGTCAGACAAGGAAGAGGAAGAGGATGAAACTTCTAGTCCTGAACCATCGTTGTCGCATAACCCATATTTTCTCCCATCCTCCTTCTCTGAACCACACCTCATAAAACAAGGTGAACTGAATGACCTGGTCAGGGATTTGGAACTATCAAAGGGTAAAGCAGAGCTGTTATGATCCAGACTATAGCAGTGCAATCTCCTGGCAGGTGGTGTTAGGGTTTCCATGTTCCGTGACCGTCAAAAGGATCTTGTCCCATTCTTCTTCATGGAAAGTGATCTTGTAGCCTGCAACAACATCGATGGTGTGATGGCAGCCCTCAACATCGTTCATGATCAAGATGAGTGGAGACTGTTCATTAATTCATCGAAGACGAGTCTTAAATTTGTTTTGCTGCATAATGGCAATGTTTTGCTATCAATTCCACCTCTGTCTGCGTGGGTTCGAGTCTCAGGCTCGGCTAACGTGGGTACGTGAGAAAGCTTGCCAGTAGCTTCTTGTGGGTCGGTGGTTCTTCTCGGGCTTTTCCAGGGTTCTTCCTCCACCAGTTACGCTGGCCGCCATGTAAAGCTTATCTTGTGCTGAAAAATGGCGTTAAACCCTACAATAATAATAACAACTATCAATTCCAGTTAGTTATCAAGTCCATATGAAGGAAACCTATGAAAACATGAAACAACTTTTGAGGTGCATAAACTATGACAAACATCAGTGGCTTTGTGGCGATTTGAAGGTTCTTGCTCTCTTGCTTGGTCTGCAGACTGGAAACACAAAGTACTGCTGTTTTCTCTGCGAACGGGATAGTCATGCGATAGATTCCCACTACATCAATAGAAATTGGCCACTCCGACAGTCATTGGAGCCTGGGAGGAAAAGTGTTCAGTATCCACCACTTGTTGAATAAAGGAAGATTTTGTTAACACCCTTGCACATCAAGCTGGGTCTGATGAAAAACTTTGTCAAGGACGTGGACAAAGCACAAGCAGCTTTTAAGTACCTACGTGGAAAATTTCCAAGGTTAAGTGAAGCTAAGATAAAGGGCGGTGTCTTTGTTGGTCCTCAGATTCGCGAACTTCTTCGAGATGATGCATTTGATCGTGCACTGCGTGGCAAGGAAAAGATGGTATGGAAAGACTTCTTGTTTGTGGCAAAACATTTTCCCGGAAACAACAAGGCAGAAAATTACAGGGAGTTGGTGGAACACCTCCTCAAGGCATACAAAAGCCTTGGTTGCAAAATGTCACTAAAGATACATTTTTTGCACTCTCATCAAGATTTTTTTCCACCGAACTGCCTAGCAGTGAGTGACGAGCACGGTGAGCGATTTGACCAGGTCATTGCAACAATGGAGAAACGCTATCAGGGCAAATGGAGCCCATCAATGCTTGCAGACTATTGCTGGACATTGACAAGAGATGCTCCATTTAATGAATACAAGAGACAAACCAAGAAGCGCAGAGTAGACACTGAATAAGGACTAAACTATGTACTTATATATACATAAGTTTTTTGCCTTTTGTTTCATAATAAATTTTATTCGTATAACCCTTTTGCTGTTTTTTAAAAGTGTTACATAACCAGGACTGGTGAAATATTATCATGTAAAGCAACCATAAACACATGAAAAGACCTAGGTTTACAACTTATGATTAAAACTCGCTATCTACACAATATACAAAGACGTAAAATGTAAAATTTTTAATGTCTTGGAAACAGTAGCCAATCATTTGTTTTAATTGTCATATTTGAATTCAGCACATCAAAATCCATAATAAATAGCACATTTTATCTCTGAAGCAGACGAGTTCTAAAAAATTGTAGACCAGTGTTATCATAGTTATTTTTCCAGCTAGCCAGTAAAACAGCAGGTAACTGTTATTCTGGCAAAGTAGTTTACAGATACTGTATTGTACTGGCTATCCAGTCAAAGAGTATCACCTCTTCTTATAGTACTATTTGACTGGCTGGTGAGAGTATCATCTTATTCTGCCCATCTGGCTGGTGAGTGCATCATCTCTTAAAGTGCTTATTTGACTGGCTGGTGAGTGTATCATCTCATTCAGTGCCTATTTGACTGGCTGGTGAGAGTATCATCTCTTAAATTGCCCATATGACTGGCTGGTATGAGTGTCATCTCTTAAAGTGCCTATTTGACTGGCTGGTGAGTATAATCTCTTTTAAGTGCCTGTTTGACTGGCTGGCTAGTGTATCATCTCTTAAAGTGCCTATCTGACTGGTTGGTGAGAGTATAATCTCTTATAGTACCTATTTGACAGGCTGGTGAGAGCATAATCTCTTAAAGTGCCCATTTGACTGGCTAGTGAGTGTATGATCTCTTATAGGGCCTATTTTGACTGGCTGGTGAGAGTATGATCGCTTACAGTACTTATACTTATTTGATTTGCTTGTAAGAGGATCATCTCTTATAGTACCATTGTCACTGTTTGGTTAGATGCAATAAAGATGAACATGTGTATATGGTTTGACCAGTATGCTGATAGTAATGCTGACACCAGAGTGGGGATAACCAAAGAAAAACTACCATTATAAAATGTCTGTCTTTACTGAAATTGCAGTTATTTGTTTCATGGAAAAATCTTAACAGTAATCACTAAAGTAGTGGTGTATTACATTGCAATTAAAATTTGCATGTAAAAAAAATTAAACGCCTAACTTTTCACTGTGTAGCTTAAGCTGAACATTTAGAAACTTAAAAAAAGTCAAATATGTGTTAAAGAAACCCCAATATGTGATGTCAAAATCATTCACGAACAATTTCTGTAGTACAAGCAGAAACAAATTTAATTACTGGCAACATCTGACAATTTTCATGGAAAAATGCATACTGTGGAAATAGTTAAGGCAAGCAAAATAGGAAAGAGTTATTGTTCATATGGGTACAACAGTGGAAATGCACAATGCCTATCAAGGAAATTATACATATTTGAAATAGAAATATGAAAATTGAGAATTAAAATTTCAAACAATTTATAACATTCCCATTTATTAATTCAATACTACAGTAATATAAAAAAAGAGGATAAAAATGTAAAAAACATAACAGTCCCATTTACTAATTCATATCATTATGACTGATAGAATATGCTGATTGGAAAGTAAAAAGAAAAAATGTGTAAGGGGTGCCAAGATTTACCGCACATGAAAATTTAATAATATGTTGTGCCCCAATGTTTAAAGACCATGAAAAAATTATTTTTCAAAATAGGTAATGTTATCCCAACTTTATAAGTGTGCAAAAACTGACAGGTATTCTCTCTCTCTCTCTCTCTCTCTCTCTCTCTCTCACACACACACACACACACACACCATTCAGCACTGAGTGTTCCATGCCAGATGTTGTAGATGGATATTGAATAATTACATAAACATTTACATTTATTGCTGATACCATACTGAATAAATCATCATATTTTTAATATTAAACAGTTTATTATCAGGTCATAACATTACATAAAAAAGCACCCACATCTGCTCTAATATAAAAACACTAGACTCTTCCAGTGGCTTGGGAATGACACCATCATGCTGCATCATGTGTGAAATAGCATCAATCAATACAGCTAATGTTCTGTCAATTTTATGAAACCCAATGAACAATTTTGTATGCAGTGAGTGCTTACATATAATATGTTAAATATTATGCAATTACAAGCATTATAGTTTGTGCAAATGTACACAGCAGATACAATTTTATCTGGTCTTAAAGAACTACAAGCAAGTTATAGAATTACAGAATCATTATCAAAATAAGACTTTGGATATGTGTTGTGTATTTCGTACCCATGGCAAAAGAGTAAGTAATGTGTGCCTGGATAACAGTTATCTATCCTTGGTTTGAATAACACTTAACTATCCTTGGGTATACTGCCTGGACAACACTTAACTATCCTTGGGTATACTGCCTGGACAACACTTATCTATCCTTGGAATATACTGCCTGGACAACTGGACAACACTTATCTATCCTTGGGTATACTGCCTGGACAACACTTATCTATCCTTGGGTATATTGCCTGGATAACACTTATCTATCCTTGGGTATGCTGCCTGGATAACACTTATCTATCCCTGGGTATATTGCCTAGATAACACTTATCTATCCTTGGGTATACTGCCTAGATAACATTATCTATCCCTGGGTATATTGCCTGGACAACACACATCTATCCTTGGGTATATTACAAGCAGTAAAATAACCATAGTACACATAGCCATGCATGCATCACTAATATTGTTAGAACATGTTAAAAAGACACAGAAAACAGTTTCAGTTTTACACTTTGTGATTATTCTGGAATTAATAACTTGTTTACAATACTTTAATGTAATATTCATGTTACAATTTTGTATATTAACATGTTTTGCAAAGATTTGAGCCTTATTGAAGATAATTTAAATACTTAAATATGATGGCGAATGGCAATTTATCATGATTTATTACAGACAATGCATAATGTAATTATTATACCATAAAATGGAAAAAAAACCCCAATGGTCCTTCATATTTAACCAAGATATCCAACAAATGGGTTTATTTGATGAGTTTTTTTGACAACCTTTGCATTGGATAAGCAAGGTTAGACAGTACTAACAAAAGGCCATGTAGCCCTGATATCACCTAGCTGTCTTATAAAACTTAACAGTTGATCATTTAACTTGGTAGGCTTATATAGTATTGTGAGAACACAAAGTATTTTTTAAATATTTTATTATGTGGATTTTGCCTATTTTACTAAAGACTGATAAAAATTATTTACAAAGACAAGGGCTTAACTCATTAACACCTGGAGATTTGTGTAATTTTCGCCTGAAATGTGAGTAGGAAACACATTTGGGGGACTACTTCTGAATACATCCAAATAATCTGCTTCCAAGTGAGTTTCATTTAGTCTGATGCCTAGTTGTGTTGGAAACGCTGTTTTTCATTGGCTATTTCGCTTGTGCATGTGCAGAAGGGTAAAAGTTGGAGTTCTTATCTTTTTGCTTATTAGACCCATCATATCTGTGTCCTGGCCACTTCTTCTTATCCTACTTTTTGCAAAGGTGTGCCCTGTCTGTGTGCAATTCAGACTGGTCTGCCTTAGATCTGAGGCCAAAAAGTCTAAAATCCAGACACAAAATCTGATTCCTATAACGGGCAAAGTTTTGGTGTAAAAAAATATGTTTTTCCCTCCGTATTTTGTAATGTGAGTAGAAAGTCCAGATTATTTGATATCACTGTAGAACTACATCTGTTTACTTCTCTGTAATACCACCCACTTTGGTGCATCTTGAATGACCTTGATACTACAGAGCTCGGAAGTAGGGTACTACCTTCCGACGCATAAATGTGGTGCCAGGGCTTAATAAGTTAATGTGCATAATCAAGTACTCATCATTTATGTCATCCAAGAGCTTGATGATATAAAAATAATTAACAAGTTTTATTACAACTGCATGAAAAATTTGCCTCTAAGACTAGAAAGATAACAAGTAATTCAGATGCAAGAAGAACTCATTATGTGCAGAATTCACTTATTACAGAACCTAATACAATGATAATATATTGTCTGCACTCACTTATGAGTCCAAATGCAAACTGCACAGACCCAGATCTTACTTAGCATCATGTGCCGGCAAATCTGGGTCTGTGCGGTTTGTTGGAAGTAATCAGTAGAACAAAGAAACAGACCCTGATCTGGAGGTGCATTATGCTAGAGCAGATCAGGACCTTTGTTGTTTGCAGTTTTACTTGACTTATAAGTAAGTACATATGGTAGCCTATTTGCCAAGCTGGAGCAAATCCAACAAAAAAATCACACTCCAGAGTCGTAACAAGCTTAGTCAATCAGATAAAAGATTTTATTTAATTAATATAAGTCAATCTTACTCACAATTTAACATTTAGTTATTACAACTCAGGACTATTTAACAAGTCTGATCAAAACATGACCAGAAATGTAGTTGCTAGGGTATTGATAATTACAATGAATCAGCTGTAAGATTATATTATTAATATATATATGGATCTCACTCATAATCAAAACCTGACCAGAAACATAGCTGCTACAGTATCAATCAGATGCATTAATATACATGTATATGGATCTTGCTGATAATCATAATCAACCATGATCTTGATAATATAAACCTATTTACCTTGTTTGATTAAACAATATTATAGTGTCTAGAGTGATAGACAAACTCATTCACATGTACGATCACCTCCTAACTATGCACAGGTCTCATTCATAATGAACATTGTCCATCGTCTTGATGAGATTTGCCTATTCACCAAGTCTGACCGAAATCGGGTTGGAAATACCATCTCGAGTGTCAAGGAGCTGTACCAGTCAAACGCATGATCACCTCATTAATATGAGTAGATCTTGTTCATAACAAAACATGTTCAATATTCTGATATAAGCCTAAATAAAAAGTTGAATAAAAAAAATTAATCAGAAATAGAGTTGCTAAAAGTGCTGATAATTTCTGCCAATCAGATGGAAGATCACTTCAAAAATATGCATGGATCTTGCTCATAATTGCAACCATTGTGATCTGGCCGATTTAAACCTATTTACCAAGTTTGATCAAACTCAGATCAAAAACCTGAGTGGTAACAAACTCAGCCATATACCATCTTTATTCGCTTATAAGTCAAGTAAACCAGCACACAACATGAATACTGATCTGCTATAGCATAATGCGCCTGCGGATCATGGTCTATGTTGCTCGTTCTAATGATTACTCCTAACAAACTGCATGGGCCCAGATCTGCTGGCACATTATGTGACCACAGAGCTTGGTCTGTGCTGTTTGCAGTTGGACTTGTCTTTATAAGCGAGTATATATGGTAGATGCAAGGTCACCTCATTAATAGGCGAGTCTTGCTCATTATCGAATCCATCTAAGATCTACAACCCTAAATTAAAAAAAAAAGAAATAGATCAGAGATACAGCTTTCAGATCATCTGTGATCATGATATGTCATATTTCAAGTTTGATCAAAAGCAGGTCATAAATATGGTCGTCAGAGTGGCAACAGACTCAACCAAATGGATACAAGATCATGTTATTATGTGATGATCCTGCTCTTTATGGAACTCATCCATGATTTTGATGATTATGTCCTTCTTTCAAGTCCAAACAAAATCGTATTAGAATTATCGCCTCCAGTGTTGCAACAAGCAAGTTTTAACTGGACAATGCACAACAGATGCAGGGTTGCCATGCCGTAAGCTTGCTTGACCATATGGCCAGGTGAGCTTAAAGCTTTTTAATCATCCAACATTAAAAACAAATTAAATCAAGTCCTTTCAATGCCATAAAATAACATATTTATTGATGTCACCATATGATGTTTAAAATGGGAACTGAACCAATTTTTGCAGTATTGGGTATATTTAACATAGACAAATGGTTGTTGAAATTTTGCTTTTTGTTAATTTTGTTAAAAGACTTTTTCCTTGCATTATCTTCAACTTTAAAGTTAATTGTTCTATTTATTATTTCATTAATTTATATTGGGTAAATATTGTATAAGAATGTGTTCATGCCATCCTCTCATGAGACTAATCTCAACATTTGCTAATCCCTGATACACTTTGCTGGATGCTGTCATCAGATTATGAAAATATTCCAAGATTCACTTCATTTTTAGTTCAGTTGTGTCATATTGTCAATACTTTTCTGCTCGTGTATCAGTTTGATCCTGTACACTCACAAAAAAAAAAGATAGATACGCAGACAGAAAGATATATCATTCTTAAGAAATGCATTATGTAGACATGCAGTCAGAAACATATGATACATAATTTTTTTACGATATATCTTGACTATACAAATCATCATCATCATCATCAATCCTAAAATTTGCTTTAAAGAACCTGCTTTAATGACGTTACACAACAGCAAATAAATGTCTGGCCCCACAGTATCTTCAGATAAACAGTCATCAAACAATGTGAATCATGTGATCAGAGTATAGCTGACTTAAGTACTGCAGTGGCATACTAAGGGTAAATGGCATCCAGGGTGATGATGATAGCCCAAAGGGGTTTTGGTGCACCAAGACTTTTGGTACCTGGGGCAAACACCCCATCCCCCACCCCTTAGTATGCCAATGAAGTACTGGAAGCTGACACACAGAAAGTGAGACACTTACATACTGAGGATTGTTATTATGAACATTCTCGTTTTTTTGTGGAGTGGGTTTTGAAAGGAAAAGAAAATGATTTCATGTAGTAGGAGTATTCAATTTTTATTTAGTTTACAAAAATCTGTGCTGAAGCTGAATTCATTTAGTATCAAATAACACAACTGCCTGTACACATGTTAATAATTCCATTACTCTGCAGCATCAGAAGCAGAAATATACACATACTTGGATGCTTCCAATTGCCAGTAATTTTGGATTATACCTAATTGGATTTTTACAGGTATAAATTTATTGGCTGGACAAGATTTGTACTACCAAATAAGTCAAATGGACAATTTTGGCTTCATAACATTTACAATTTAAAATCTCAATAACTCGTAACTTAACTGAATATAATCTGTCAATCATCAATCAGGCATGCTTCCTCTTCATGGAAACTTACATGATACAATTTAAATTAAGTAGCTATCTTAACTAACTTAACAAGCATTTTCCTAAAATCCAAGATGCCAATTTGTTACTAGTAGATCAGGGTCTATGTTATTTGTTCTACCTAAGCTGTCAAGCAAACAATACAGACCCTGATCTGCATGCATCAAATGGTCCATGCTGTAAACTGCTGGCAGCCCAATTGCTTGGTCTATTCCCAGGACACTTGCTAATTTTTGAAAATTGCACACAAAAAAATTCCACAGAATGAACCAAAGTCGCACATCATATTGGCAATCTTAACTCAATTTCTACCTTAAATCTCTCCTCCCAATTCTTGCCTCTAGAATACACCCTAAACTATGCATCATGCATGGGTACATAAATAATTCACCCTAAACTATGCATGACACATGGGTACATAAAAAAAATAAGTGAAGACAAGAGTGGAAAGAGAAATCATTCCATTCATAAATAATTCCAGTTGTGAAACATTATTTACATATTTTGTGCAAGAAATATCTTTGAATGATTTGCTTTTAAATACTCTCTGACTAGGATTAATCTTGAAAGACGTGTTAAATGAATCTGTAAAAATACATATAGTCACACTATATGAATCCAGTTAAATACAAAGCATGGCTTATCTGTTTTAACACAGTAAACTCTGAATTATTAAACAAGTATCATGTGAACAGACCATGTGACCACATTAAAAGTATACAATTTTCACAATCTGATTAAAATCAATCTCCACTGCCCTGGGTGAAGATCTGACAGTGACCGCTTAGGGGTCATGTTCTGGTGACCTTTGAATTAGCCAATGAAATGCAGCTTTCAGAAATCTGAAAGTGAATCAAATCGATAGGCACACACTGATGTTCTTCGCTATACTGCTCAGTGTCCCAAACGCAAAGACATAAGACTTCATCTGACTGGCTGATAAAATTAGTGATTATGGTAATAACACAGGTCACTAGAATATCACCCCTAAGTGATCGCTGTCAGATCTTCACGTAGGACAGTGGAGATCTAATTTTAATCATACTGACAATTTTCACCTTATGAGGGGTGAGTGCCAGCTAAACAGAAGGCACATTCCTCCCTCATTCTGCACCCCCTCCAAACTTGGAAATATGCTTACAAGGAGGGATAGGTGTGGATCTCATTTTCTTATAAAAAAATACTCCAAAAATAGGTCCTTATTCGCTGAATGTGAGTAAAATCACAATCAAGACTGGAAAATAAAACCAAGATATAACACTTGTTTTTTTGTCAAAAAGAACAGTTAGTGCCCAAAATTTTATTCACACTCAAGATATTTTACCTCTGAATACAGTCTATACATTGTATTACATTTGTTTTTAAAATTCTCAGTACACAGTAAAAATATACAACAAAATATCAGTCAATTAAAATGTTAGTAAATGCCTACTGGTAATAGTATTTTAAGAAATAAAAACCAATAAAATAAGTCTTGTCAAGTGAAATTTGCATTTCAGTTTTATTTTTTAATTTAGTTTCTGTTTAATCATCGTAAATAAAATGTTCTCTTGTATTAAAACAAGAAAAGTGTCAATCAACTGACACATCAATGCCTGTAGTAATTTCTGTGAGAACTTAATTAAATACCAATTATGTTTTGATCTCCAACTTGCTGAAGTGTTGGTTGCATTGTAGAAATCAATTGAATGTTGACCTCTATTGTAATAACACATTAATTAGTCATCTGTATCTAATCAAGGGGAGAATAAAAAAATTAAAATGAATGCAAATCAAACCTTTGTAAGATCTAGTGGTCATAATCATGCAAGCCAACTCGTTTAACTAACTGAACTGTAAGTACTTGCAACATAATTGAGTATCGGACATTAATCACTTGATTATCATATTCACTGGCAAATGTGATCAACAATAGCAAAAGAACCAAGCGTGTGCAAAAATCTTAGGTAGGGTACATTAGGGAGAAGTGAGTTCCTAAGTTTAAAGTGAACTTAAAATTCTTGAATTTACACTTAATTTTTTTGCTCAAGGAAGAGCAGAAATTTTGCTTTTACCTGCAATGGAATCACAGTGTCACCATTTTACAAATATATAAAAAAATACCAAGTTTTGACATCATTTCTCTAAATAAATGTCACACTTGTTTTGAAATAAAGAATCTTGTTTTATTCTGAATCTACAGTTACACTAGAATGTATTCGTATTCACACGCAAAGAACACCGACATAATACACAATGTTTATCCTGGTACACGTGATGTGTATTGCAACCACTTGGAGTATTGTTTTAAACAAGCTTCAGAGACTGGATATACTGAAAATAAAGGTGATTTGTAAAGAAAAGCATTGAACTTCATTAGTAATTTATTGACAACTATTTTCCAATGCAACTATTCAATGAGTATTCAAAAATTTTATCCAAATTGCCACCTGCCCATCCCCCACTTCTTTTCATTGTTGATATCCATTTTTGTGAGAGTTATCAATTAAAAAGATGTACATTGCTGATCCTGGTAATTGAGATTTTTAGCTCACTAGAGATGACTATTCCTATGCCCTACTGATGAATAAAAGAAGTGGAAGTGATGATGAAAACTCAACAGCAACCTTGGTAACCACAAAAGAGACAAAACAATATTTAGATAGGGCCAAGCAAAATATATTTCCTGTAACACAGCCTATCCCACTAAAATCCTGCTGACTGCAGAAGTGGTAACTAGCTAAGAAAATCATATGATAAAAAGCCTTTGCTGAATAAAAATCACCAGAGACCTTAGTGATATTCTAATGACATAAGCTTTCATTGCAAATTTGTCCAAAATCTGTCAGAATTAAAATCTCGAGTGGAAACAACAAGTGATGACAGTCAGGTGATACATGCAAGGCCATGCTGTGAGCTCACTTGAACCTGACCAATAATGTTAATATAATAATAATATAATAATAATATAATAATAATAATATAATAATAATATAATAATAATATTCAGATTAACAATACTCCTGTCTCAAAAATCATCAAATAGCAAATATTGTTGCAGTGATATTGGAAGAGGTAGAGACTTGACCTTTGTGGCACAATTCTGAGCACATAATGTACGGATTTCTAATCGGCATATTTCTTTCAAGGTCACAGGATGTGTGGCAAGGTGTTCTAACAAGCCCTGAACTTCAGGTGATTTCTTTAAATGCAATTTTATCTTTTCACAAAGCATGATTTCTTTAAGGACATCAATGATTCCTGCTCCTGCTTTATAGAGAGCTTGTATAATCTCTGTATTTCCTTTCCAGATGGCGACATAAAACAAAGATGCCTTTTGAACTCCATCAAAGAAGACTTGTCCCTTTACATTAACATTGGCACCTGCTTTGATGAGAAGTTTAGTGGCATTAGGATGAGACTGATAGACAGCATCAAACAGTGGAGTTTTCCCATGAACGTCATAGACTTCTGTCTCTGCACCAGCATCTATAAGAAATCTAAGCATTTCATCACAGCCTTTCACTGCAGCATAATGCAAAGCTGTTTTTTTGGCATGGCATACAGTATTTATGTCAGCCCCATTATTTACTATATATTTAAGAGTCTCTAACTGTGTGTTCATAGCTGCATACAGTACTGGAGTGTAACCCCATGCACTTACAATATTCAGATCAACACCAGCATCATGCAAATGCTTAATGACCTCTGTGTGGCCCCGTCTGGCAGCATGATGGATTGCCATTTCCTCATCCTGATTCCTGGCAAACAAATCACTACCTGCTTTGATCAAAAGATCAGTAACCTCTAGATGACCTTGAGCACAAGCTAACATTAAAGGAGTGTCTCCAAACATTTCTTTAGCCTCCAACAATTCTTTCACCTGTTTCTTATCACAACTTTGAAGCAAAAGCTTTACAACTGAAGTCATACCATCCCATGCTGCCTGGTGTAAGACTGAGCGATCAGAGCTACCAATTATATTGACAATGCATCCCCTGTCCAGTAAACACTTTACCACCTTTTCATGGCCATTGCTAACTGCCATTATTAAAGCCGTGTCTCCATCTCCATCTGTTGCATTGATGTCAGCTCCATTATCCAACAGAAACTCTACACACTTGACACTGCCCTCTATAGCAGCTTTCACTAATGCTAGGTTCAGGTCATCACTGGTATAATCTCCATATATTCCTAACAAGGCCAGTTCGAGCACTTCAAGATTTCCATGGCGTGCTGCATCAAGAAGGGTCCTGTGAAAAAAAGGAGAAGTAAAAGCTCTGTACCACTGAAGGCTGTATATGTTACCCATCTGCTCAAATTGTTTTGTTTCTTTTGATCTATGTGCAACTTGGTACTGCTACTAAAATTAAAAATCAGTAAGAAAGTAATAATACATATTTAAGAAAACTGCAAAATTAGAAACTGAAACAAAAAGTCAAGAGTCTGCATGTCAATCCATGATCAAAGCATTGCTGTAGAATGTGTCACCTTGACCCAAAGGTCAAAAGAGGAGAACAATCATGTTGTAGAATGAATTACCTTAGTTTCATATTGATTCAGTTCATGTATGAACATGTATGAACAAAATCTATCAAGAGTTTAGGAAATATAAGCAAATAAAATTTTAAAACCAAAGCCGTAATGCACATTTTCTGGTTGTTACCTTGGCCCCAGTACAAAGCGATAAGAGCATGTGTCATGGACTGAATTATCATAACTTCATAATGATTCATCCCAACTATAAAATCCATTAAATGGTTATGGAAATGAAAAAAATTTCAACCAAAACCTTAATGCAAATTTTTATGACCTTGACCCCAATGTCACAGTGGAAATTGTGCATATCACCAAAACAATTGTCTAAACTTCATGTTGATTCATCCCCAGTATGAAGAAAATCAATGCAGAGGTTGAGAAAATGTGTTTTTGCACCAATTTGTTATGACTTTGCCCTTGACCCCATACTGAGAAAGACAAGCATGTACAATGTCCTAATTTTATGTCAATTCATCTCAATTATGAAGAAGATTCATCTAGGCATTTAGAAAATATATGGAAATGAAAAAACTTTCACCAAAAACTTCACACAAATTTTCTATGACCGTGAAACCAAGGTAAATGGGACATGTGCATCATCAAATGAATTGTCTTAGCTTCATAATGATTCATCCTAAACATGAAGAAAATTAATCACTGGGTTTAGGAAATGTAAGCAAATGACAAAACTTTGATCAACATGTTAATGCAAATTTTCTATGACCATGACCTCGATTCCAGGATCAAATAAGCATATGTGCATATTCTGAATTGACTGCTTTAGCTTCATAATGATTCATCCCAAGTATGAAGAAAATCCATCATGTGGTTTAGGAAATATATGCCAATAAAAAATAAAAACTTTAACCAAAATACTTTTGCGAATTTTCTCAAACTCTGACTTGACCCCATAGTGAAAGGGGCAAGCTAACCTGTCATAGAATAACTTGTCTTAGCTTTTTAATAATTTTCATTCCAAGTATGATGAGAATTTATCAAGGGGTCTAGGAAAGGAATGCAAGTGAAAAACTTCAACCAAAACCTTAGCAAATGGTTGACAGTATAACCCATGCCAGGAAAGTGACAGTAATGTATCGCTTCCTTTTTTAAGTCAGTGGGACAAATTTAATGGAAAGAAGACAACTCAGGCACAAGGAGAAATGAAAATGTGAGGTATTCAAGTGTAATTTAAAACGCATGTATGTATTTCACTTACTTTAGGACAAATACGGACTGGAGGTGCGCTGTATTATTGGTACATTGGATTACAGGGGTATCTTTTTCTGGTAGTACATCACTATGGTACTTTTTCACTGTAGTGGAACTTTGGTAATTTATTTCAGTAAATAATGTTTGGAAATCTTTTTAATCATCTTGTTATGAATTTAAGATATTAACAGCACTGTCTCATTTTTAATGACAAAATAATTCTTATTACTAGTATTATTTTATTATGTTCTTTATTTACAAAGTTTCATTTGTCACAAATCAATTTTGAATCTTACATCAATAAATATATTTATGATTACTTTTATCATGTAAGACATATGTCACGTATTCCACCATGGTGGCCAAATGGGATGTTGTGACAGATATTCAGGCCAAATCCAACGTCTGCAAAAATATGGATGTCATTTCTTAGTTATTTACTAGTGTATATTAATATGTAAAGTACATGTATTCCTTTGTACAACTGCAAATCATCAAGATTTTTTTTCTGTTAAAATTTTAAGTCATTTCTGATGTCCACTAAATATTTTCTCATTTGTTAAGTAAGTTATTTTATGCTTACTGGCCCACTCTGACAAATATCTTTTCTGGGTGTTTGCATCCCACTCAAGATTTTCTGCCCATTAATCAATAGTGTAGCTAGCAAATTGAAGGCTTCGAAGTCAACAAGTATATTTTTATCAACAAGCTCTTGAATGTCAGAACAATGTCTTTCAGAGGTTGTCAGCCATAGTGTGAGCTTAATAATCGCACGTTAGCTACAGTTTTTGGATCACAGTTTAAACAAAAATTAACATACATATAGCAAATTCTCCTACTATAAGGTACTGACCATTTAAATTTTGAGGTGGGGTGGTGCAATTTTCTTAGCTATTTTTCTTTTATCTCAGTAAACTTTACACAATTTTTAAATAAATAAAATGGCTACAATAATGTGCTATTTTGCTATAAATCAGAGCAGTATATTTGTCCAGCTAGTGACAGACATACTTTTTTTTTAAAAAAGTGTCAGACCTGTTTGTCCCTTATATCACTGAGGTATACTGTTGTACAGATCGTGGTCAGAAATACTGTGGCATAAAATTTGTGATACCCATCTCTAATAAGGAACAATTACAATCTAGTTTTACACGGTCACCAACCCCATTTTTATGTTTTTATGCACAAGTATAACACAACCTTTTTCAAATATATCTAAATATAAGATTTATGACTCCCATAAAAAGGTTTATAAAGTGTGAACACTACACCTAAAAGAACTCATGAAACAAAAATATTAATATTGTATAAACGAAGTTTTATTGGTTGTAATGGCACTTTTAACACTTTATCAGCCATATCATGCAGAGGAAATATGGAGCTAAGTGACATTCCCAAGGACACACAGAGGCAGGTAACCTGAACTGGCATGGCAAGGTACTGAACTTGAGACCACTGGATTATGAGTCTGATGTTCTACAAACTGACCTAATGCGGCCACTTGAAGAGGACAATTAATGGCATTTAATGTTTATAATGTAAGAACTAAACAGTTTTCAATGATGGATATGGTTGAGGATATACCTTCTCACCTTTGAAAGTGTACACTACAAAAATAAACATCCATAACCATCAATATGTATACATTTTCAAGCTTGGAAGAGAGTGGAGAAACTTAATCAGTATTAAGATTAGCAAGACAAAGCTGTTCCTTCTAAGCTTATCCTGTTTACAGTCCTGGTAACTCTTCCCTGCAACTTTTGAAATTTTAAAAACATATACAGAACAAAATCAGTGATATTTTGTATGTATGGCAGTAGCAATTGCATCCCTGATATTACTTTCATGAAGTGGAAAGTGGACTACAAACAAACTGATTTCCCACAATATCCCTCGTAATGAAAATTCTGGTAAACACATACAAGGAGAGCTAAGAGAAAATGGGCAGCCTCTCATGAACACTGCTGACCAAACCTTAATCTTGAACCCAGCTAGCACAAGTCTTGTGTTTTTCTACTAAAATCATCTGCACGTGCATATAGCATGAAATCATGCATTCCTTACACCACTGTAAATAACAACGGAGAATTATGGAGATAAAGAATGGCTGTCTCTCCAATAATAAATGTACCACATGGCCTATTATACAAATGTACTGCCTAGGATGAGGTAATTATATAATAATGCCTCTATGCAGATCCTGTAATCTGCCAAGAAAAATTGTCTCCCTTGATCTGAATGCTAGATTATATAGGGTGGTCATGGTACTCAGTGTATTGAGGATCTTGGCAGGAAAGATTGACTCCCATGGAAATGCCTTGGATCTTAAAGTTGTAATTGCCATTTATAACAGGGAAGGATTGAGTTTAATCATGTTTCAATGTCTGTATACCACAGTATGAACTCAGCGTTCACAGAAAATCATGTAATTTCACAGAATATCAATAAGTTTTGAGCAGGAGATTAAGATTCACAGTCAATGTGGTGATGAAAAAATGTTGTAATAACAAAAGTAATGTAACTGAATAAACAATGTAGGTATTATAAGATTGTTTGACAATTTACTTAGATTCCTAACACTTCAAGATATTTTCATAATGAATAATATAAAAAATAAAGATTCAAGTCTTGTTCTCATTTCATACTTACATGCATATAATGATGCACAAATGCTTTGAAAATCAAGTGCAAAGTAAAACCAAATGCAGACTGTGACACATACATATACGGTGTTGACTGCCTCCACAGTATCTTTCTAGTTTTTCTACACAGCCTTCTATGAGGAGCTCACACAATGCCATGTTTGGAACATCTGTATGACAGCATGAATTTTGAATCTGTTTATATAACGAACACATGTCATCAAATTTTCACAAACAAAGTGGAGGCCATTAATAAATGCCACCCATGTCTCCCAAGAATGACTTTGTATTTTATGGATTTTTCTCTTCGTTTGGATATTTTTATATCTAAACTTACTCGGCACTATATAGCCAGGATTGTGCTGATCTGCCATTAAACTCTACCTGTACATATACATGTATATGTACATACATACAAACATACATATATTCTCTCTTACCCTGCTCCTGACATCTTCCTTGTTGAATATGGCCTTATTTATTCCTTCATCAACAACTGAATGAAATTTAACTGAAAAACAAGAAGAAAAAAGCATTTTGTTCACAAGTTTCTTTCATTTAAATTCAACAATATTATTTTGATTTGTTAGTTTACTTCACCAAAAACCTATTACTAAATAAATCTGATACGTTTATTTACCAAATAAATCCAATACATTTTTATATTGGTTGCTACCTGATACATTTTTATATTGGTAGCTACCTGATACATTTTTATATTGGTTGCTTTATACAATTTTGTAAAAAGGTGATGGCACTTCCTGGTCAGTTTCAGTGAAAAAAAATCTGAAACATAACTATCATATGGAGAATCAAAACACTTAAATTTTTGATTATCATCATCATTCATTTTTACAATATTGTATTAATGTTGAAAATTTTGTTTCAAGAAAATGAAAACCATTGAGGTAGTTCACTCTAGGACACATGGAAACTTTGAAAGCAAACAATTTATCTTAAACTTTCATACTCTGATTTTTGCATTTGTTTCTTCAGCAATATTTTTCTTTCTTTCACCTGGGACTAAACTAAGTCAAAACTAGGACAAGTAAACAAAATGAAGTAAAATAAACAGGAACAATCCAAAATGAACTGAAATGAAGGATATTATGGTGTTCAGAAAATAATGTGAAATCCTACCCATGCTGTAGACTAAGAGGGAAATCAAGTAATAATTTAAAAGCAGCAAACGTATAAAGTTCAAGTGGAGTGTTGGTTAGTCTAAGGTGTTTCTTGTACGACATCAATACATCATACATACTGTACATGTGTCGATATGTACCAGACTGGCTAAGTGTCTTGAAGAAATAGATGGTGTTTTAATGAAGACATATGGAATATATATATATAAAACAGAATTCAGCCCTATTAACATAGATATAAGGGAACTGAGATTGATGTTAATACAGTGTATATAAACGATTTCTGGGAATGAAGAGTTTAAAGAAAATACAAGAGCCTCTTGAAGGGATTGACACTCCACCGGTTGAAAAGAATTTTCTGGAATTCAATACAAGACCATTTATTCCTTTTAACTGTGGAATATTTAAATTATCTTTGATATACTTCAGCAATAACAAGATTTCCAAATTAGTTTTACAGTGGTGGACATACTGGATATCAACTTTGTACCAATTTCATTTAGGACCAACAAAGCATCATAAAAGTCTTCTGGTGAAAACCTCATGTTGATATGACTTTCCATTTGGAGAAGCAACAACAGCAAGACTTTCAGTATGGATGTGATGACCATATTTGATATAAGATTGGCATCATTTCTATATAGTACTAAGCAGACATCATAGTAAGTCTTTTGGTGAAAGCACGCTGTTAATATGACTAGCCGTCTAGGAGAAGTGGTGATAAGATTTTCAAGGTGGCCATTGTGGCAATCATATCTGACATTGTATCAGCACCATTTCATACACAACCAACTTGATACCATAATAAGTCTTTCAGTGAAAACTACATGCTGATATGATCATCCATTCAGGAAAAATAGTGACAAGATTTTCAAGATGGCCACTGTGGCAGGCAGGCATTCTGAATGTCTGAATGGCACCATTAGGACCAACACATTATGAAAATGATTAGAAAAAAAACCCATGTTTAAACAACGTTCATCAGAAGCTGTAATAATATTTTCAAGATGGACACTCTGGCAGCTATACTGAATGTCATATCGGCACTATTGTCATTTAGGATTAACCATCAATCATAAGAAGTCTTCAGGTGAAATCCCCATGGCAATATTACTTTTCATTCAGGATGATTAGCAATAACAAGATTTTCAAGACAGCCAATGTGAAAGCTATATGACGTCAGATCAGCATGATTTTCATTTAGGACCAACTAGACATCACTAACATCTTCTGGTGAAAACCCCATGGCAATATTACTTTTCATTCAGGATGATTAGCAATAACAAGATTTTCAAGACAGCCAATGTGAAAGCTATATGATGTCAGATCAGCATAATTTTCATTTAGGACCAACTAGACATCACTGACATCTTCTGGTGAAAACCCCATGGCATTATTACTTTTCATTCAGGATGATTAGCAATAACAAGATTTTCAAGACGGCCAATGTGAAAGCTATATGACGTCAGATCAGCATGATTTTCATTTAGGACCAACTAGACATCACTAACATCTTCTGGTGAAAACCCCATGGCAATACTACTTTTCATTCAGGATGATTAGCAATAACAAGATTTTCAAGACAGCCAATGTGAAAGCTATATGACGTCAGATCAGCATGATTTTCATTCACTTCTTGTGAAAACCTCATGTCGATGTGACTTTCCATTTTGAAGCAGAGGTAACAAAATGGACAGTAGATCAGACCATTTTCATTTCGGACTAGTAAGAAGTCGTTTACTGACAGCCCCATGTAAATATGACCATCCATTCAGGAGGAGTAACTGGGGTGGCCACACTAGATGTAAGATCAGCACCAATGATATTGAAGACTAACTGGACATCATAACAAGTCTCCTGTTAAAACCCCATGTTAATATGACTTTCTGTTTCGGTAGTGATGTGATAAAATTTATAAGATGGCTCCCAAACTGGATGTGAGATCAGCACCAGTTTTGTTTCTGACCCGCTAGACATTGTAAGCAGTCTTAAAGTGAAAATCCCATGCTGATATGACCATCCATTCTGGAGGAATAGCAATAACATGATTTTCAAGATAGCTGCTGTGGTGGCCATAATGGATTTCAGGTCGGCACCATTATTATTCAGGAACAAATAGATAGCATAAAAAAATCTTTTTGTGGAAACTCCTTGATGATATAGGGGGTGCTCACCAGTTATTGTGTACTTTTGAGAGTGACGTATGTAAGGTGAAGTTGTCTGCATTTAAAACATGCACTGTGGAGAGAATGTTGGCATACCTCTATGCTACTTTGATGTAATGTGGCTGACATTTCTTTGGATATTGTACTTTTGGAAATTGTAAATGATCTTAGCACACTGCTAACTAAAATGACTGCTCCCTTGTGCTCCAAAAATCAGCCTGAATTTGTCTAAAATACACTATCCTTAGCAGCTATTAAAATAGGGAAAATGAATTTTGCCAGACTAGAAAATACCAGCTTCTGAAAGTGCAATGAATGAATTACCAAATATATAAAATGCAAAAAAAGTTATCGGCTCTTTTTTCTACAATTTACCTCTGAAGTTCAGGAAGTGAAAATGTCCAAGTGGAGCTAGCACTGTTTTGAAAAGTGCACATCTGGAGTAAGGCCAAGCTGTATACTCTATAACCCATATTACACCCATCAATCATACACAAAAATGAAAGGAATTAAAGGTTCTTTGAACAATACCTAAGATATACAAGGTCTTTATTAAATAGCCAGTGTAACCAGTGAGGGAACCCGGGGAAATTCTTTTTCTTTAAAATTCTAACCCTATGCAAAATACGAAACTGTAGAGCGCCACCTTAAAACAAATAGAAAAATGTATGCAATTATTTTTCTTATTTTCATATCATTATGTATGATGTTCTGAATAAAATGGTACATTAACATTGATTTTATGCATGAAAATAAGGAAATTATGCTTAATTTGCTCTTGCGTACATAATTTGCCATGAGGCATGTTTGTGTAAGTAGTGACCTTAATTATGGGGAAATTAGAAATCTCAGAGAATAGGAATAAAGTCAACTTAAATTTAAAACTGTTGCATTAAGTAAAGAAATATATAGTGAAAATGTTTCTTTTCATTTATTTGCAATGAAATTAAAAAATAAATGATGACAAAGCAAATTTGCTTTCTTCCATATTAAACAATAAGCAAATATTTTACCATTTTACCACTGACCTTTATGAACCTCATCTGTTCCATCCCTTTTCAAACTGTAAAATTTATTGATGACATCTCAGGAATAATTATGGCTAGTTTCATGTTCCTGTCTTTCAGCATAACACTGGTTGCTATTTTGACAAAATGTAATGCACATTTTTAAAATAGCTCACTTTTTATCATAAGGGGTGGGGAGGCTGTACTTGTTTGAGACTCTGACACTAATAAATACTGTTCTGAGAGGAGAAATACAAGTGAATTATTCAAAAGGACTGTTTTGATGCTTGCGACTTAAATATTTCAGCCATACAATCAAAATTAAATCATACAATAATAATACCTATGTGCTCTTTAAGGGGACGCTCACCAGTTATTATGTACTTTTGACAGAGTGACGTATGTAAGGTGAAGTTGTTTGCATTTAAAACATGCACTGTGGAGAGAATGTTGGCATACCTCTATGCTACTTTGATGTAATGTGACTGACATTTCTTTGGATATTGTACTTTTGGAAACTGTAAATGATCTTAGCACACTGCTAACTAAAATGACTGCTCCCTTGTGCTCCAAAAATCAGCCTGAATTTGTCTAAAGTACACTATCCTTAGCAGCTAGTAAAATAGGGAAAATGAATTTTGCCAGACTAGAAAATACCAGCTTCTGAAAGTGCAATGAATGAATAACCAAATATATAAAATGTAAAAAAAGTTATCAGCTCTTTTTTCTACAATTTGCCTCTGAAGTTCAGGAAGTTGTTGTTGTTGTTGTTGTTGTAGGGTTTAACGCCATTTTTCAGCACAAGATAGGCTATACATGGCGGCCAGTATAACTGGTGGAGGAAGAACCCTGGAAAACCCTGAGAAGAACCACCGACCCACGAGAAGCTACTGGCAAGCTTTCTCACGTGCCCATGTTTGCCGAGCCTGAGACTCGAACTCACGCAGACAGAGGTGAGATGGCAGTGATCCGTAACAGTGAGCGCTTTAGACCACTCGGCCACTTGGGGCCCCGAAGTTCAGGAAGTGAAAATGACCAAGTGGAGCTAGCACTTTTTTGAAAGGTGCACATCTGGAGTAAGGCCAAGTTGTATACTCTATAACCCATATTACACCCATCAATCATACACAAAAATAAAGGGAATTAAAGGTTCTTTGAACAATACCTAAGATATACAAGGTCTTTATTAAATAGTCAGTATAACCAGTGAGAGAACCCGAGGAAATTCTTTTTCTTTAAAATTCTAACCCTATGCAAAATACGAAACTGTAGAGCGCCACCATAACCATGCATTCAGGTATAATAGCGATAACAAAAATTTCAAGACGGCTGACATGGTGGCCATACTGGATGTCAGATTGGCACTATATTCATTTAGGACCAACTAGACATAGGAGGTCTATTAGTGAAAACCCCATGTTTACATCATAGTTACCAATGAACCATAAACAACCCTTTCCCAGACAAGACATGAACTTCCATTCTCACAAAACTAAGATAGCAGAAGGACTGTTTTAAGGGTAGGATTCTTGAAGAAACTTCACTTAGTTGTTCAAAAGGGGGTTCAAATAACACACAAAGAACACATGAAAGGTTCCATCTAGGTCAGGTATGTGCAACCTACAGCCTGCAACCTGGTTTATCCGCTTATTTGCATCATTGGGTGTGACTGTTAAGATCATTTATGAGGCCTGCACCCTTGAGAAAGTTGCACATGCCTGATCTAGGCATTAATGAGTGAGATACCAGTCTGAAGCTGGTAACATTATGTAAGTTTACTGTGGAAATGACCCACAAATTGTCTGTGATGCCCAACAAAGCCTACCTAGACACCAGAAAGATGAAGACACTGCACCACTGATGTGATTCCCTAAGGACTACCACCACCTCCCTCCTTAGGAAATTGGAGGAGCCTGAAGACTTCCTTCCTTGGCCTAAACAACCACACTGTCTAGAAAAAGTTGGGTGACGGAGTTCTGAATAGAGGCTGCTTGCGTGGCTGCTGACATTGAACCCATTTAAAAAAATGTGGGAGGATCAGAAATCTGAAGAACATATCTGCTTCAAGCAGCACAGCTCTCAACAGGTTTTTGCTGTGATCCAGTAATGCTGCTGAAGGCAATGATTTCTCTTTCAACAAGCTGAAGGAGGCAGATGAAAAGGCTTTGGTGTGTGAGGTTCATGTTTAATCAGGATTCTAGTCTTTTATTCCAAGTCTTCCCTAAAGTTTATTAGGAGATAAGCCAGATTCCAGTTGATATCCCCACCTGTCTAAGGACATTGGGGAGGGTTGTTACTGGGCAAGATGGGGGAACAGAATGATAACTAGAGGGGATGGACCACCCAATCTGCCATCTGGCAGCTTCCAGGCCTTGAGGAAACTTTTGAGTAAGTTCTCAAACCATCACTGAGTGCTGGAGCACATAAGGTCTGAATAAGAACTGGCCCATCCAAACTGGAGTGAATCCAAGTGTCTTAAACTCCCAAATCCTTAGGACACAGGTACGGTAGAAGGATGTAGTAAGCCTCAAATACCTGCCATATCAAAACTCCAGGTATATTCCTCCTCCATCACCTGCCCGGAAGGGTAGGATGAAGTTGTGGAAAGCCATGCCACAACCAGTTCTTCAAGAAACTCATTCAAGTTAATGGTATGGATTAAGAAGCAACATGGGGAAAGGGGGCTTATTGACCCAATTCCCTATGGCCAGATTGCTATCAAAATTTGGTTCTGGTTGCTCAGCGAGTTGCCTGGTGCCTGAAGCCCAATATCTGGTGACCAGACACCTGTCAAAGACAGGTAAAGTGATGATAATCCGATGGAAGAATCTCTGTTTGGTGAGAGAGAGAGTCAACATCAGATCTATTAGAGTAACAGCACTGCTCTTCCCTCCCTAAGGGAAGATGCAACTTGCTTTGATTAGGCACTGGAAATTTCCCTCGCTTAGGAGGGTCCAAGGATATCTCCTAAACAAGAACTGATAGCATCAGCGTCAGTGCTCAAAGACTTTCAGGCAATTACTAAACTACAGAAAGTGCTCTTGATCCCTCACTGGAGAAAATGACTACAATAACAATAAAATAGATATGTTTGACCAAAAAGAGGCATGAAAACAAAAATGAAGGAGAATTTAATTGACTGTCCTGATATGTGCATCAGCAAAAGAGTCCTTGGAAAAAGGAAGTCATTCCATATTATAGAAATGACTTGGGCCTCAGACTAGGATCGTGTTTTCTTCTTTTCTGACCCTTCAATTACTAACTGGAGATGAGAATATTTATCTTGGACTGGGGACTTAGCATCCTGGAAAAGGGTTGCATTGCAATAGTGGCAGGTACTTTATTACTTTTATTAAAATGGTTTTTTATCAGTTAATTTCAATTCTGATCAGTTCATTTCATTTCCATCTTTGTTCATTATGGTTCATTCCAGTTTGGTTTGTTCCAGTAATTTGGCCCATCAATAATTAATTATAGATTCAGTCTCATTTTTTAAATGAATTTTGAATATCATTGTGTGACTATATGAAATAAGGACCGCAGAAAAAACTGCTAGGTCCAACATTTTTTGATGTTTCAAAACAGACCACTTTAATCCTAGTGATCTGCAACAATATTTATCAAAACAATCCAAGACACGTTTTTTTTTCAATATGTAAAGGAACCAACATGTTTAGATGAAAAGACATCTACTATTTTCACTGGATCTAACGTTAACCAGTAAAGAAAATATGGTTGATGATCAACAGTACTGTTACAGTCTTGTGCTGCCCTTCAATTTCTTACAGTGTGTGGAAGTGTCAAGAAATGGAAGTAATTTAAACATTCAAGAAGGGAAATATTTAAAAAAAATTAGAATATTATTTAAGGGAAAGCAGCTGAAAGTGCATAGAATTACTTTGTTGAAATAAATAACAAAGAAACTAATAAAATCACATCTGAACCCAAGTATGGTTTCTGAGTCACTCATTTATGACCCAGTTAGAATGTATGGAAGACTGGGCTATGCCTATGACATGGGGAAAGATCTCAACATGGTATACCTTGACTTTTGAGCTGCATCCGACAAAGAAACATTTAAAAGCCATTTGGAAGAAAAACAGGATATGGAATCAGGGAAAATTTCATGCTTTGATCAAAAGGTTTCTTACCAAGAGGTGATTTTTGTAAATGACAGAATAAAAAGTGGATGGCTATAAAGGAGTGCCTTGAAACTAACAATCTTTTGGATTTTTATAAATTATCTGCTGAAAATGTAACTTGTACAAAAGAACTTGTTGTGGACAACACAATACGTTTTTTAGTGTATTGGCAACACCACTAATCAAACCCCTATGCAACAGGGCATCAATAAAACATGTGACTAGACCAACAGGTGCGAATCTGTTTTTGATTTATTAAAAATGCAAACACCATAACATCTGGAGAGAGACTAATACATGCTATCAAAAGAAGGATAAAGATAGCAAACATACTGAGATATCCAATGAAACCAAGGAGAGGTATCATCTATTGAAATTTAGTAACCACATAAATAAAAAGTCAGTAAGGCAAATAAACTATTTAGTCTTATATTAAGACATTCTCAAACAAGGAAAAACAAATGTTATTTTCAATGAATAAATATTTAACCCAGCCTCCCTTGCAGTATATCTCTGTTATATGGTGCCCATATTTTAAGAAGACCAACTGAAGAGAATCTTAAAATAATAGCAGCGAGTAACTGTAGAGAATATTTACAGAGGAGTAATGAGAAATTAGAGAATGTTCAAAGAAGAGCAATGAGAAAATGTAGAGAATGTTCACTGAAAAGCAATGACTACCGGTAACTGTAGAGAATGTTTCAAGAAGAGCAAACAAGTAATTGTACAGAATCTTCACACAAGAGCAATAAGCAACTACAGAATGTTCAAAGAGCAATGAGTAACTGCAGAGAATGATAAAAAAATATACGGAATATTTGAAGAGCAATGAGTAACTGTAGAGAATATTCAAAGAGCAATGAGTAACTAGAATGTTCAAAGAGCAATAACTGTAGAGAATGTTCAAAGAGCAATGAGTAACTAGAGAATGTTTCAAGAGTAATGAGTAACTGCAGAATGTTCAGAGAGGAGCAATGGGTAACTGCTGAGAGTTTTTAGAGAAGAGCAACCTACAATATCAAGAAAGACTCAGGATTCCATACTTTGGAAGTTAGAAGAGAAAGTGCAAGCATTATATAAGTTTAGAACATACTGTATGGCACTTATGAGGTTAACAAAAGTAAATTATTTACTATATCACCATACCATTTAACATAAGGCAACACTTTACTGGGTTAAAAGTGAAATTAAAATTTTAAATTTGAAGGGTTTCTTTTAGTTTTTCTTTTTCAAGGTTTTAAAAAACAAATTTGTGGTTCAAGACTCAAAGCAGTTACTGGATTATCTCTATGCTGAGCATAACATTTTAATCTCAAAGTAAGCTAGAGTTTGTTTCAAATAAAATGAAAATAAAGTGAAAATTAATTTTAAAAAATTCTAAAACAAATACCTGCAAATGCTAAGAAATTCTCAACTGCTAGGCTAGTCTAATGAAAAAATGTGCAAAAAATCTTTTTTTGTGGGGTCAAGGTAGAGCCATTCATTAATTTTTTCAAATTTTTATTTTTTGCTTCAGTTTTTTAAACAGGCTTTTTCTAGGTTACTAAGGTCAAATGAATTTTTTGTTTTTCAAGGTTTGCTTTTAACCCAGACTTCAAACATTCTAAATATAGGGCATCAGAAAACCTGACTTTAGGTATAGAATAGTGGAATAGTTTCCCTGATTACTTTGAGCAGTCTCCTTCTGTGTAACATTTTATAGCAAGGTTAATTATTTACTAATAAATCTTGACTTTCACTGTCAGCCAGGATGGTGAAAGCAATGCTAACTGGATGGAAGGCAAATGATATTGGAGATATTAAGCACAGGATGGAATAAATTAAAGTAATTCAAATGACATGTCAGAGGACAGCATATCCTAGCTTTTTAACAGACAATTTGCATTACACAATGCAGTTATTTGAATTACCAAACTATAAGGAGAGGCCATATGAAGGTGCTAATTTTTTTTAAAGCCATGCATTTCAACAATAAAACAAAAACAATATAGGATTTTAGCAATTTTCTATACCTATATAGAAAGGCTGAGAAAGGCTTTTGTTGCAGAAGACTGATGTTTAGACTAAATGTATAAGCATGTGCAGAGAGCAGAAAAATTGGACAGACTGAGACTATCCTGGCATTTTAGGGATGATAATTCATTTAACAGATATTAAATACAAAGATAAAGCTGATGGACATATATGGCAAAAAATGGCTACATTAAATTTTCATGCTGGTTCAATGGCTGTCCATTCTTGGCCAGATTATAAACAGTCATAATATGCACTGTATTGGCACTGTCCTTGTCTGCCTCCTCATGAACTTTCGCTTCATGCAGAATCGGTAATGTGGCTATTTGCCCCAGGCAATTCTTCCTACCACAGCATGTATGATATGGGTTCACCTTGTGTTGGGTAAATGCAGAAAATTGCAAATTAGTACTTCCATTAACTAAAGAGTTTATCTTTTCTCATTCTGCACACAAGGAACAAATAACACTTATATCTTCCAAAAATATTTACCACTATCTAACTGCACTTAAATGATGATAACTGGTTGATTACTATCAAGCCAATCACTTAAGCCTAATACAAACAGGTTTAATTTTTAGGATCAAAAATAAATCTCATTGAATATTATTAAATCAAAAGCAAATTTACAACCTGCTCAATAAAACAGACAACAAACACTAAATAAAGATAGTGGTGAAAACAAAGACTTCAATAAAAATAGCAGTAAATCTTATATTTGATGTATATGAAGCCACACAACTTCCAAGTCCTTGATAAGCCAATGTGATGCAATTATGCATCACACTAATTAGATTAGGAATTACATCATGCAATTAGGGTCTTATGACTAATAATGTTTAGTGTCTTATGTCTAATAATGTTTAACTGGTATATATATATATATATATATATATATATATATATAAAATTATAGTTATAGTTATGTACATGTATATTTAATTTAACTGTTTGTTTGTTTAGTTTTTTTAACATTTCATTACATGCTATTGTAATGTAAGATTGTATGCTGGACTTGATCTTGTCTAAAATGGAGTTCATTTCTGCTTGACCTGATTGTCTTTTTTTAAAATTTGTTAAATTTATTTCATTTATGTAAACAACTAATAATAGCTTCATTGTTCTCTATGTGTATGAGCTTATTATCAGGATTATTATTCTGGTAAACAAGGAGTAAATATGTTGAACAGGGTCAGGGTTTTTGAGATTCCTAAGTGAATTCTGTAGGCTATTGTTTTGTAAATAAACAAGGCTCATTAGATCATTCTAGAAGGTTATTTTCCATTAAGTAATGGTTGTTTTCAGAAAATACTAATTGTGACCCGAGGTCAAGCAGAGAACTATATCATCTTGTGACTGTGAGGATTTTACCAGTCATGCTTTAACATCTGGCACTTGAAGTTGTATTATGTTGTGACCAGTTTGGGCTCAATTTTATTTTCTTCAAATTATTGAATTCAAGTGATTATTTTCTCTGGTAATACAGAAGTCCTCTGACAAAATTCTTGGATAAAGACATTCATTGGAATTTATACTGAATTCAAACCTGGAATAATATTTATGGATTCAACAAGATACTGTTGACACATCAGCACTTCACAGGTTATAAAAGACATGTCATCGCCTTCAATTTTGGATCTCTTTGGGACTTGAACTGAGTTTTATTCAAGACTTTTTATTACTAGGACTTGTGTCTTTAATTCTTTTATTATTTTTGGATTTAATTCGCAATGCCGTAAATATTTTTTTCTCATTTTTCACTTTGTATTCTAGGAAAATAAATTATTTGTTAAATTTTAAAAAACTTTTTGTCTTCACTCTTTTCTTATTTTAAGAGCATATATATATATATATATATATATAGAAAAAGGCAAATGATCAATCACTGTCTGAAAAGATTTTCTTCTGTTCTTGTTCTTATTGGGTTTAATGCCATTTTCAGCACAAGATAGGCTATACATGGTGGCCAGTATAACTGGTGGAGGAAGAACCCTGGAAAACCCCGGGAAGAACCACCAACCCTTGAGGAGCTACTGGCAAGCTTTCTCACGTACCCATGTTAGCCAAGCCTGAGACTCGAACCCACACAGACAGAGGTGAGATGGCAGTGATCCAGAACGGTGAGCGCTTTAGACCACTTGGCACCCCCTGAAAAGGTTTTAATATGAAACAAAACCTTTGATTTATTTTGTTGTTTTTTAAATACTCAAAAAAACCCACGAGGAACCAGATCAAAATATGCCATATCCTGAAGATCCAAGGAGGTTGAAACACATGCATGTAGGCTACTCATTGCTGCACCAGAAGCCTTGGCCATCAAGTCAACGCAAATCCCTGGAATCCTCATTTGCCACCCCATTTTTGATATTTGGACATTTATGTTTAGGGTGTAGGGTCAGAGTCCATTGTCTATCAAAAAGTTGGAATTTGCAAACACCATTTGGTGTCAGCATAGGGTAGCTGCTTATCAGCTGACCTAGCAAACATTAACAACTTTTCATCAAGATATACCTGCATGAAATCGATAGGAATATGATCTATTTTCTCAGAAACTGTGAGCATAGCATTCTTTGTATCTGTAATCTGCTGACAGACGAGATGAACTTGCTGTGTTGATGAAATTTAACCAGGATCTCGCAATTAGCATTCCTGGCCACATGACTACACAAATCTTGCAACCTACATGTTAATGACACAAGAGGTCAAATAGTCATGTGATATCAATATTAAACCATTTCTAGTGTTGCTGTAGGAAAACAAATCGAACATATAAATGAAAGTCACATTATCTTTATAGATAAATGAAAGAACAAAAACTTCTCAAAATATTTATTCTGAAAACAGCGACTATAAATCTGTAAATGATGCAGCAACTTGAAGAAAACCAGATTCACTAAGCTGAAAGCATGTCAATGCAGTAGTCACGTGATCACAACAAAAAACATCGCTGACACGTGCTCAGTACTTGTTGAAAATGGTTTTCTCCACCTTGCTGCAATACAGAAAGGTTTCTGGTCATTGTTCACACAATAAATATGTTGAGAATTAAGTGTGCATTATATTTACTTACAAACATTACCTGACGTATTGAATATTTTAGAATTCTATGTACAACAACTTTGGAAATTTGTTTGTTGTCTATATCACAAGACTATTTGACCTCTCAGGTTATCGACATATAGGTTGCAAGATTTGTATAGTTATGTGGCTATGAGTGCTAATTGTGAGATCCAGGTCAAGTTTCATCAATGCTGTAGTTTCATCTCATCTGTCAGCTCACAATTTCTGAGAAAATAAATCATATTATTCTTATCAGTTTCATGCAGGTATATCTTGATGAAAGGTTGGTTAATAAGTGGTTACCCTATGCTGACACCAAATGGTGTTGGTGAATTCCAACTTTTCCATATGCAAGGGACTTTGACCCTACAGGCTACACCCAACATAAATGTCCAAATATCAAAAATGGGGTGGCAAGTGTCAGAGAAAGCTTGGACTATGATATCATGTGCAAAATATGAACTATTGTGTTTCTCATAGCCCTACAATGTCCTATGTCAATGAGGTTTTCCCTTGATGCGATTCAAGACTGTCACAATTTCCATGAGCATAGACATTCATTGTAAGTTAAGCTCTATTTCCATCAGTACTCAAAAATTAACAAGTAATGCAGTGAACTGATGACTGAAAATGGGATTAAACATTAACCTTTAAGGGAACTCAGTAAATCAGTTTGTTTATACCCCGCTACTGATATAAAAAAAAAACGCATCAAGGAAATAAAGAAAGCACAAACTTAGTAATTTCATTCATTGATTTGTAAGTTATAACCTGACAGTGTCCAGTTTGTCCCAAACACTCTCAACCTGTTGGTATTTCATATCAAACGGGAGTTACTTTAGTAACATGGTTTCCATGTTTGCATGGGTGAATCTATGTTTTTAAGCAACATATATGTAGTTCACTATCTTTGGTACTCTCAGTAAAATACCATAAATTTTGGAATTATAATTCTTTAAACACATTTATTATTATACAAGAATTCTTCTTTTTTATTTGTTGAATTTGTTTTAGAAATGTTAAAATTAGACACAGACTACAGTTTTTACTTGAATGGATAATTCAATATCCCCACCCATGCCAAAAAACCCAACAAAAGTCTGCTTATTTACGTTGAGAGCTTCCATTTGCTTTGAAATGCCAATAAGTCAACAGTGTTAGGGACCCCTTGGTGACAGTCAGGTTAGAAATTATAAATCAGTGAATAAAATTGTTTTGCATTTTTTTGTATCCTTGATGTTTTTGTTTCTGAAATTGTTGGGGGAGAGGTACAAACAAATAGGAGGGTAGTTGCTCCTTTCATACTGATAAAATCAAGTGTCTGCAAATCAATTCTACTGATCATACCTTGGTCTACTTTTGTTTTGAAGAAAATTTCTGAGAAATAGCCAAGGTGGTCAGAACTAAGAGTACTCTGTGAATGAACATAAACTGGATTGGAAGATAACGAAGTGTATCCACCAAAATCGGAAGATCTTGTAGATTTTTTTCCCCCCAAAATGCATCTCAGAAATGCTTTCATCATTTGCAAATTCTGTTTGCAAAACCTATACACATTCGAACCTAAAGACTGACAGCTGTTGTTGCTCTAGACCTACAATGTAAGACTTTGACCCTAATATTTATGTTTTGGGCATCGAGGTCTTACTGCCTAAATAACAGTTCTGTGTAGGGTGTTCCGATGATGATTAACATTGGAACAGTATGTAAAATTTTCAGGAATATATCACACACCGGGCAGCCCATATCTGCATTTTCTACAAATTAAAGTTATAATGTTTTTGTCAGACTTTACTTACTCTTTTTCTGAATAAATTCAAATTCCCACACAAGCTAATGGACATGTTTTCATGTTCCCCTGGCGTATATTTCAGTTGGTTAAATGTGATAGAAGCTGGGAATACCAAAATCAGTTAAAAGGATGATAAGAATCTTGAATGAAATGAAGTTATCTAAACACTTTCTTCAGTATTAATATATTTTTATTTGTTTCGTTAAAGAAGTATACTTCAACTTAAACCGATTTCAGCATTCCCGACTTCCATTGCTTTCCAGCCAACTAAACTTGAAAACATGTCCATCTACTTGTGCAAGAATTTGAATTTATTAGAAAAAGGACAACAGAGTAAGTCATCATCATCATCAATCCCTTAACCCATGTGGTCGTTGGGGCACCACAGTTGACTTTATAACCAATTCTCTCCATCTTTCTCTCACACACAGAGTAAGTAGTCTGACTAAAACATTATGACATTAATTTGTAGAAAAGCGTCCATATGGGGCTGCCATGCGTGAAATATTCCTGAAACTATGACTTTCGTTACGATCATAGTGGACATCAAAACATGCTACATAGCGCCGTTATCTAGGCAGTAAGACCTCGATGCCCAAAACATAAATATCCGGGTCGAGGTCTTACAATGTAGAACTTATGTTGCTCATTATTACCGGGACCGTACATACAAATCATACATGTGCTATATAATATTCTTAGGATAAGATATAATGCATGTAGTCCTACAATATAAGACGTATCACATTTTATATTTTGGTGCTACCTCGTAGCACCAACTTATCATGTGATACACCTTACGTTACAGGACTAATTCTGCATTTATGCAACGAAGCGAGTCTCTGTGCTCACATGAACATGTGCAATTTTCCATTTTTTTTTTTTTTATTGATCTTGGCATGCCATAACAAACAAACTTTAAGGAAAGAACCGGGCTAAGTGCTTGAATCCTACCATATGTTCGACGACGCCGTGTGGATAATATCCAATAAGGGATGGTAAATCGCCAGTTCGAAGAGACGTTTACTTAGTAATTATGTTGCAGAATTGCCTCCAATGTATGAGGGTATGCAGCTTGGTCTGGTTCTTTGATGTTCGCCATTCCAAAACTCTTCGTTTTGAAGAGAAATGTTATGAAGAACAGTCAGGGACACCAGACTAATACGCATACGTTCGAGGCATCACAGTTATTTTTCCTAAAAGGTCTCTACATTTAATTCTTAGTAGTAAACTTTCCACTTTGTCCAAATCCTAATAAATAATATGTTAATCTTAGATACCTTCAAAGATGAACTCGTTATGAAGTTCTTCTCATAAGGTATATGTCATTTATTGTCAAAGGCTGAACTGCAAACAAGCACCGTACAATGGGTCATAGAGTTCACTTCCGGGTCAGCAACAACCCGTCGTTACACACTATACACTGTCGCCGAAATACATACAGACAACCACACCATAATGATCAAATTCCAAATATAAACAATTACGTCTGAACCAATACCAAAAAAGGCCTAAATCTAACTCTTGTATCACCACCAAAACGAGAATGGAAAGGGGGGGGGAGAGAGAAGGCTCTAAAAATAGCCCGGGACTTTTTTCCTACTACTGAACCAGAAGTAATAAATGTGACATGAGTCCTATCAGACAAACTCATCCTTAAAGCTAATTATATTTAAACTTTATATTTGCATGCCACAATTATTCAACTTTACAAACGAAGTCTTTTTGAATTTCAAACAAGGTGTGTGACAGCTGTCAGAAAATGTGTTCTGCTGGTGTTGCACCGGGTGCAAGTTTTGGGCCAAGTGGTCTTGAGAAACCAAAACTAACTTTGCTATATCTTTCATAATTATAGGATTCTTTTTTAAAGCAGTAAAAACTTAATTATAATACAAGGTAAGTTCTGTCTGAAAATATGCTTGAAATGTTAAGAAATCATAAATAAAATTTTAAAAGAAAAATAAATGAATATTTAAATTTAAAAAACTAAATTTTAAAAGAAATAAAATTTTCATACAAATTTGAAAATTTAAATTAACAAATATTATACAGCAAAGTTGACTAATGAATGGCATATAAAACAAGTGATAACTTGGGTCTGAGTAACTTGTAACATTTTGCCCAGGGATAGTGAAACAAGATAGCTCTCTGTGATTTTTGCTGCAAATTGCAATAAGCCCTGTTCAGATGCATATTTGTACACACTAAAGAAACTATGGCAAGTGCTATGTTCCTTAGAATGTAAAAGAGTTGGATTGAAATATTATTGGTATAAATTTAGAGGCAAATATTTATTTGTCAGAATATGAGCACTATGGTGTTGTTGTCTGTGTTTAATTTGGCGACAATGCACAATGAGTAATGAGAGATTGAGGCTGACCTGGAAGTGAGATATGTTACCCATTGCACGGTACGCTGTTTACAGTCCAGCCTCTGCAACAAAATGCTTGATAACCTATGACAAAAAAAATAAACAATAAGTTCATCGTTAAAGGTACTTTAGATTTTCATATGATTTATTATGATTTGGACACAGTGGAAAGTTCAGTACTTAGAAAAATTCTTGAGGCTAAAAGGAAAAAATAATTGTGACCTGACCCCATATGACTGGCCTTGTGAATGCATTTGTGATCTCAAACTTCATAGCTTCCAGTGTTTTCAAAAACCGATCACTTCTATGTAAGCATGATGGGATTGTGGACTACATGCAAGATTTACTTTCCTCCAAAATAAAAGAGCTTGACAACACATAGCCTGGTACCCTGGACTCCCATGATACTCCATACATGAAAATCCCAATATTGCAGAGTGTCATTTTAAACAAACACGCAGGACTTCTGTAACTGACATTGTTGTGACTAAGGTGGCACTCGCCAGTTATTATGTACTTTTCAGAGAGTGACGTATGTAAGGTGAAGTTGTTTAAATTAAAAGCATGCACAGTGGAGAGAATATTGGCATACTTCTATGCTACTTTGATGTAATGTGACTGACATTTCTTTGGATATTGTACTTTTGGAAATTGTAAATGATCTTAGCACACTGCTAACTAAAATGACTGCTCCCTTGTGCTCCAAAAAATCAGCCTGAATTTGTCTAAAGTACACTATCCTTAGCAGCTATTAAAATAGGGAAAATGAATTTTGCCAGACTAGACAATACCAGCTTCTGAAAGTGCAATGAATGAATTATCAAATATATAAAATGTAAAAACAGTTATTGGCTCATTTTTTTACAATTTACCTCAGAAGTTCAGGAAGTGAAAATGACCAAGTGGAGCTAGCAGTTTTTTGAAAGGTGCACATCTGGAGTAAGGCCAAGTTGTATACTCTATAACCCATATTACACCCATCAATCATACACAAAAATAAAGGGAATTAAAGTTTCTTTGAAAAATACCTAAGATATACAAGGTCTTTTTTAAATACCCAGTATAACCAGTGAGGAAACCAGGGGAAATTCTTTTTCCTTCAAATTCTAACCCTATGCAAAATATGAAACTGTAGAGCACCACCTTAAAACAAATATAAAAATTTATGCTATTATTTTTCTTATTTTCATGTCATTATGTATGATGTTCTGAATAAAATGGTACATTAACATTAATTTTATGCATGAAAATAAGCAAATTATGCTTAATTTGCTCTTGCTTACATAATTTGCCATGAGGCATGTTTGTGTGATTAGTGACCTTAATTATGGGGAAATTAGAAATCTTAGAGAATAGGAATAAAGTCAACTTAAATTTAAAACTGTTGTATTAAGTAAAAGAAATATATAGTGAAAATGTTTCTTTTCATTCATTTGCAATGAAATAAAAAAATAATTGATGACACAGCAAGTTTGCTTTCTTCCATATTAAACAATAAGCAAATATTTTACCCTTTGACCTTTATGAACCTCATCTGTTCCATCCCTTTCAATCTGTAAAATTTATTGTTTACATCTCAGGAATAATTATTGCTAGTTTCATGTTCCTATCTTTCAGCATAACACTGGTTGCTATGTAGACAAAATGTAATGCACATTTTTAAAATAGCTCACTTTTTATCATAAGGTAGGTGGGGGCTGTATTTGTTTGAGACTCTGACACTAATAAATACTGTTCTGTGGGAGGAAATACAGGAGAATTATTCAAAAGGACTGTTTTGATGCTTGCGACTTAAATATTTGAGCCATACAATCAAAATTAAATCATACAATAATAATACCTATGTGCTCTTTATGGTGGCGCTCACCAGTTATTATGTACTTTTCAGAGTGTAACATATCTAAGGTGAAGTTGTTTGCATTTAAAGCATGCACAGTGGAGAGAATGTTGGGGTACCTCTATGCTCCTTTGATGTAATGTGGATGACATTTCTTTGGATATTGTACTTTTGGAAATTGTAAATGATCTTAGCACACTGCTAACTAAAATGACTGCTCCCTTGTGCTCCAAAAATCAGCCTGAATTTGTCTAAAGTACACTATCCTTAGCAGCTATTAAAATAGGGAAAATGAATTTTTCCAGACTAGAAAATACCAGCTTCTGAAAGTGCAATGAATGAATTATCAAATATATAAAATGTAAAAAGAGTTATCAGCTCTTTTTTTACAATTTACCTCAGAAGTTCAGGAAGTGAAAATGACCAAGTGGAGCTAGCAGTTTTTTGAAAGGTGCACATCTGGAGTAAGGCCAAGCTGTATATTCTATAACCCATATTACACCCATCAATCATACACCAAAATAAAGGGAATTAAAGGTTCTTTGAACAATACCCAAGATATATAAGGTCTTTTTTAAATACCCAGTATAACCAGTGAGGAGGCCCGTGGAAATTCTTTTCCCTTAAAATTCTAACCCTATGCAAGACACGAAACTGTAGAGCGCCACCTAATACAACGAAAACACCGGTGCGACACGGATGGAAATAACCGATTTAATGCTACTTCCTTCGTGCCAAAATATTTTTGTTGTATTATTCTGCCA
Source organism: Megalonaias nervosa (assembly GCA_016617855.1). Taxonomy (NCBI): domain Eukaryota; kingdom Metazoa; phylum Mollusca; class Bivalvia; order Unionida; family Unionidae; genus Megalonaias; species Megalonaias nervosa. The sequence continues at coordinate 43,932 of JAECUM010010290.1, forward strand.
TCTTAAAATTCTCCACTGGTATTGACCATTCAATGATGCATGCCTGGCTTCGTGTGCAGAGTATCATGACAATTAATGGCAAAAGAGGTCAGGTATGAACACCATTTCACATATTACTTAATTGGCTGACAGTAGCTTGTGAGATGTATTTGAAGGCTGCAGTGGGTGAGCCCACTGTGTTAATTTGCATAGGTAGGATCAGGAAGTGGAACAACTCATTATAGGTAAATCAAAGAGATGTTAGATATGTGTAGAAGAACAAAAGTTATTTACATATCATTGCCTTGAATGAGAATTTTTAAACCATATGTATTATGTTTTTGACAAATTTGTGATCAGTTGTCGGCATAATGTTCAAGTGTAATTCATTTTTTAAGCCAATTTAGGAAGCAATTAACTATCAGCCCAACAAAACTAAAATTCAGAACTCTCTTGGTTGACGGAGCTTTATGTTATGAAGTATGTCAGCTAAAAAAAAAAAAAAAAAATAGAAAAAAACACAAAGATAAGGGATGGGTGGGGGTGCAATGAATTCTGTGCACATAATGCAAGCAATACATCGACATACGTCAACTCGGTTCTGACCAGGATTCACTCAGAGTATCCAGCAGAAAAGTTTGAACACCAGGACCATCCAGTCCCTACCGAGTATAGTGATGAACACTTAATGACACTTGCACTATCTTCAAACCCCTTTGAGCCCTATTGAATTTATATTCGAATTGTAGCTATTGCAACATTGTGTGACAATATTAAAGAAGGGGAAATTTTGGGCACGTGAAAATTGGAGTCAGTGCTTGTGGAATTTCAGTCGGGGCTTTTAAGTCACCAACCCTGGGCCTGTATCTAAACAAATTTTTTGAGCACTGACTTTGTATATCCTTGATGGTTTTCTTTTTTAAAACGGGAGGGCTATAAAGAAATTGGATAGCGTTTGAATACTATAGGTAACCTTAGTAAGTCATGAAAATAAACAAAGTAATGGGGCTAAGTGTTTGGAATTAATTTGTTGCTCTGAACATACAGACGTGACCTTAGAGTCAGTCGGCGTAGGGATAATATCCAAAATTGGATAGTAAATCGCCAGATAGCAGATGCGCTTGTTAAGCGGCGATGGTGTAGCGTGGTTTGACAAACTTCGAGCATTTTGTCGACATATATGCCGCGGACATTCCGACTGATTAAAGCTGTCGTTCGGAACACCCCGATTATTCACTAAAAAAAATTGAGGTGAAGCATTCAGACCATCTCTGCTATTTGTGCGAAATAAGATGCGAATTTATAGAACTATTTTAAATTCGCAAATTCTTCTGTACACTACACTGTCGAGACGGTGGGCTAGTGGTTAGAGCGTCTACCTCGGATGCGGGAGGTCGCGGGTTCAAACCAAAGACTTATAAAAATGGTACTAACAGCTGCCTCGCTAGGCGCTCAGCATTAAGAAGTTAGTGTTAGGACTGGTCGGCCTGGTGTCAGGATAATGTGACTGGGTGGGATCTCATGCTACATGTCTGCGGCATGATGCCCCAGTGGTAGACATCACTATAAATTGCCACACTGCAGACATCGTAGCAAAATGACAGAAAAGTTGTTAAAAGTTACGTTCAAAATCCAAATCACACACATAAACATAAACAGACGTACACTTTGATCTTAGCCAAAAAGGCCGAGAAGTGACACCAAATTCTTCTGTAAATCACTGCTCCGACATGCAACCGAAGCATAATTTTGTCTCGCAGAAATAGCCCAGGTGGTCCAAAACTTCATAGAGTTAATACGTCATTTCGAATATCAACTTCTTTTAGGACGAGAACAAAGGAAAATATGTTCTGTCGTTTGGATAAATTCTAAATCGGAACGCTCTCGGCTTTGCCCATGGCATGTTATAATAAGGGCCATTTTGACTACTGTCAAGCCCGTGGTTGTTATTACGTCATATTAACTTCACAATCTTATTAAAATCAGATCTTCACTGTCCTACGTGAAGGGCGGTGAATAGCTGATTTTATTTAGATTGATTAACTTCCTAGCGTCACAATGAATAGATGACGTTTCACGGTATATGGAGAACTCGCCTCATGGAGAACTCGCCCCAGAGTGGTTGGAGAAGTCGCCCCAAATGGTTGGATTAGTCACTCCAAAACTTGTCACCCAGAAAACCTATTTAATATTTATCTTTGAAATAAATAAGTTATTTAAAAGATAAAAATGTGTACCTTAGAACAATGCTGTTAGCAGCAAAGATGTCGCCACATGGTGGCTACCACATCGTTTGATCGCATTTTGAATTGTTCAATTACCTGATTGAGATTATAATTCATCGTGATTAACATTCGCAATGAAATTCAAATATACCATCACACACATGTCGTTTTCCATTGCAAGTGTTTACTTAAGCCCAGTATATGTCGGACTATTATTACCGATCATTGCGGAATCGATGTTTGCTGTTGATGATGCTGTTTAGTACTGCCACCATTGTCAGGCGTTATAGCAGACTTGTTTGTCTGAAAGTTACCAAACACGAGATGATATAGTCATCTGTGTGGTGTCCAAGATGGTAAGAAATTCATGCAGCCCCGATTGTAACATCATATAACAGGTTGTTTTTTTAGTTTCCTAATTTCCCTCATAAGTTTTGTCTCCATCCATCAAAAGCAGACCGTTCATTGTAACTGTTTATTTAACTATTTATTTTCAATGAAAGCCATTATATTCAATGGAATTTAATCTTTGCCTCTTATTTCAGCAATATCTAAATTATATCAGCGAGTACCCTTTTTAATAGAAACAAACCTGCGTTAGAATAATTGAAATACGACTTGATTATCTGATGGCTTCACTCCGTCTGTTCTAGATTATATGCTGCACCCATGGGTTGCAGCATGGGTCAAGGGGGGGGGGTCACATGACCCCCCCCCCCGAAATCATACTGCAAATATACATATTTTAAATTCCGACAAGTTTAATCATGCAAATGAAGCTGAAAATATGTCGCAAGATTCTGTTCAAAACGCTTAATAAATATTGGCTTTAGTTTCAGACTGCTTCTTATACTAACTCTCCCGCCCGTGACTGACTGACACCCCCCTGAAAATCCTGACCCCCCTGCACAAAGTCCTGACCCCACTCCCCTTGCAAAAAATCCTGGGGGCGCCTATGACCCTACTGCTCAATCGACTCTTACGCTTCCGAGGGGTAAATGTATGTTCCTGTTGAATGGCCTGCGGTACTGCATCACACGTTTTGTATAATATGGATTTTCCATCATCGTTACTAGTATCAGGACGTATACTTCAGAAATGCGGATTATTATTTTCTTTTTTATAGTAGAAATTCTATTGCTAAACATTCCATGTTTGGAGTGTCTGTTTTAAATGCTGAAATTTCTTTCGTTATTACTCTTTTAATTAAATGTTTTGCAAACTGAACGATATTTCCTTTTTATCTGAGACTAATATAAATGCATTATACACTGTCTCTGATTTTATATACATCTATTATACACTATCTCTAATTTTATATAAATGCGTTATACATTGTCACAGATTTTATATAAATGTATTAGACATTGTCACTGATTTTATATAAATGCATTACACACTGTCTCTGATTTTATATAAATTTCGTTTCGTTGTAACTGCAGAATGAAGAAAAATGATTTGTTGCCACGTTTGTGATATAACGTTGTTTGACTCTGAAGTTCCACATATTTGAGAGAGAGAGAGAGAGAGAGAGAGAGAGAGAGAGAGAGAGAGAGAGAGAGCGCGTTGATACATCAGTTTGATGAAAGTAGATACAAGCAAACAAATTATGACAAATTGTTTAGAAATTTAATAACAGCTGGTTATAAATCTGGTTATTGAATAATTTATCTTGACATGAACAAAACAAAAGGCTTAAAGCAACCTAAGAATTCTGATTTCGTTTACAGCCTATCATGTTGCGTATTAACCCCCGTTTTCGTCTGGTAAAAATGTGAAATCGATTTCAGATTGTAAAAGCTATTGAAATTGAACGCATTTTCATACATATTTGATACATAGTTATGAATTAAATTTCATAGTTAACAATTTTCTACAGCACATATCATTCTTTGACTCTATGACAGTTGAAAAAGTACCCCCGACAATTATTAGTGTTTATTTCAGTTCAATTTACAAATTATTTGTGTCGATTAGATATCTTGTTATATGTGCATACGTTTTAAATAAGTATATATTCCCTACGCCCACGTGATCAAACACTCTTAAGAATAGGAAAATTACGAGTATATTAAGAATATTAGATTCTCGGTAATATGAAAGTCTGTATATTCACACAGTCTCAAATTAATCATACTAAAGGTGTGCGTGAATGTGTGCACCTTTATCATTTTGGTTCATGGATTATTTTTCTACTTAATCCAAGTCGTATTAGTTTTAAAATGGCCTGGAACTTCAACCGACTGCGTCGAAATTCAACACCCACTATTTTTTCGGGAAAGAATTGTGCTTAGTTTAAAATTTATTCCAAGAGATATATTAGAAAGACTTCAGTAAGTAATACAAATTAACAAAATAATGGGGTCACTTATTTGGGACTAATATGTTGCTCTTAACATAGAGACATGACTTCAGTAAGTAATACAAATTAACAAAATAATGGGGTCACTTATTTGGGACTAATGTGTTGCTCTTAACATAGATACATGACTTCAGTAAGTAATACAAATTAACAAAATAATGGGGTCACTTATTTGGGACTAATGTGTTGCTCTTAACATAGAGACATGACTTCAGAGTTGGTCGGCATAGGGATAGTATTCAAAATTGGATAGTAAATCGCCAGATAGCGGAGTCGCTTATTTAGCGGCTATGGCGCCGAGTGCGTTGTCCTGTTAATGTATGTCATTTACTAGAGGCGTGTGATTCATGTTAGTAACAGTGTTGTCCTCGTAACGTTTGTCATTTACTAAACGTGTGCCATCCATTCGAATTACAGAATTGTCCTCTAATATGTATAAGGAAAACCAATAATATCAATCAAATATAAATCTAACGTACTATATATGCCCTGTTCAGAACTGAGAAGTAATGCATGCTTTTCCGACATTTACTGTCAATGAACATATCGTTTCTAGACAAATACGAACTGTACTTATATTTCTCAGAATTTTCGGCTGCAAAATGAACAAAATCAGTTAGGCTTTCAGTATCAGTGGGGAAAGAAGTGCGCGTTGTAATATTAAAGAAATGATTCGAAATTATGCTAGTTTGTTTTTCTTTACCTAACTTCACGAAGAGCCATTTGCCAATCCGTCAAGTAAACATCACGTAGCGTAAGCATATGGACATGCGTTAGCAAATAATAAATAAATAAATAAATAAATAAATATTAAAAGTTGTTTATAGCTTTCCTATTCTTTTGTGTGTTTGTATTCTATGCATGCTTAAAATCAAATAAGTTCTGTTCATGCATGTACGCAGGTATGTATGCATTTATGTACGTACGTGTGTATATTTACCTTTGACAAGGAGAGAGAGAGAGAGAGAGAGAGAGAGAGAGAGAGAGAGAGAGAGAGATGTGTTGAATTGTAGCTGAATCACAATCGTCTTAAACTCCAGTGCCCAAAGTAGATTGTTTTATATCCAGAACTGGAGATACCAGTATGTATGAAAGACAACATCATTTGTATACGTTACTTCAAAGAAAAACTGGAATAACAATTGATTTTGTCATTTCAGCAACGCAATCACAGTTCACATTTTAGAGAAAAGGACATGGATCGAGAGATGCTCACTAGAAGGGAAAAGTTTGTGTTCACGAATTTGTCACTTTTCTCCATAAGATCCTAAGGGTGTAATCAGTCTTTTAAACATCATTATTTTTTATGTTCTCTATCACGATAACAACAAGCAGTAGATATACGTAAATACTACCAGAACAAAGTAGGTTGTTGCGTTCTTATTTCACCTTTATGAGATTCGAAACATAATTAATGCAGCGTCTTTACGATAGACACTCTTTCTATTGTGAGCAGTATAGATTTATTTTACATGGAAAACAGGAATAATGTTCCCATGAAATATGCACAATTTACCTCCACACAGCAAGCGTAAGTACATAAGAAAACTCTCCATCCAAAACATATTTTCACACTGAATTTCCATCTATGGCACTAATGGGATAAGCGCATGTTTCCGAATCCAATTTATATAATACGCACTTTGTATAACTTTAATGCTTGAAATGAATACGGCATAAACTCAGATGGTAAAACAATTTCTTGTCCGTAATGAGTTTTCAGTTTTTCTTCAAAACTATCTGATTTGATAAGCATGATTAGTCAACCAATTAAAAGAGCTGTTTCTTTAAAGTCGGGATTTTTGTGTGTGGTTTAGATTTTTAACGTAGCTTTAACAATTTTTCAGTCATATCGCTACGATGTCTGCATTGTGACAGTTTATAGTGATGTCTAGCACTGGGGCATCATGCCGCAGACATGTAGCATGATGTCCCACCCAGTCACATTATCCTGACACCAGGCCGACCAGTCCTAACACTAACCTCTTAATGCTGAACGTCAAGCGAGGCAGCTGTTAGTACCATTTTTATAAGTCTTTGGTATGACTCGGCCGGGATTCGAACCCGCGACCTCCCGCATCCGAGGCGGACGCTCTAACCACTAGGCCACCAGAGCGGTCTCGGGATTTTTAAATACCTTTAATCGAATCATGATCACTAGCAGGGGACTTTTCATTAAGTTGTGCGGATTGGACGAGATACATTAAACGTTATAAACAGTTGGAGTTGTATGATGTATGAATTTTATAGGACAACCTGAACAGGTGATCCATGCGGCTTTCTCACATACAGCTTGACCAATTCAAAATGTGTTTAAAAAAAAAAAATGCCATCAGGTAAAATATTCATACATATGATGCCCTTGGACGAGACACGAGAACAAGGTTCGTGACGTAAGTACAATTTTCTTGTAGTTCATCGCGCCCTAACGCCAAGAGTCTTTCACGATAAAAGTCAGTAACATCCTTCTTGGGTTGGGAATACTTACCATCTCTGAAGAAAGAGTAGACAAGAACAGAGATTGCAGGACACGTCCAACGTTATTCCGCCATGTATTTTTGTTTCGAGATTAGCTCGGGTTGGTAGTGAATATATGAGAACGTGTTCTTCGCATTTCGGTGAGAATCTTAAAAGATCTCCCAAAAATGACCCTATCCTGATAATGATATTTGTCCGTGGATCATTTAAATGTCCTGTTAAATTGACAGTCGGACCTCTTGGCCAAGAGGGGTGTGTGTGTGTCTGTGTGTATGTGTGTGTGATTTGGATTTTTAAAGTAGCTTTAACAATTTTTCAGTCATATCGCTACGATGTCTGCAGTGTGGCAGTTTAGCCCTGGGGCATCATGCCGCAGACATGTAGCATGATGTCCCACCCAGTCACATTATCCTGACACCAAGCCGACCAGTCCTAACACTAACCTCTTAATGCTGAGCGCCAAACGAGGCAGCGGTTAGCACCATTTTTATAAGTCTTTGGTATGACTCGCCCGGGGATCGAACAAACGACCTCCCGCATTCTAACCAGTAGGCCACCGGAGCGGTCCTTGGCCAAGAGGTCAGTTTCAATATTATGCGCTGCGACAGAATAAGTACTGCTTGGACTATATGTCAGTAAATCCTCTCGTTCATTTTCACGCAAATCCATGATCTAGCTATCCGGAAGTGGACCGAGCAACAGCTCAGCCTTAAAATCGCAAAGGGCGATAATAATCGTCAATCGGCCGACAGGCTTGACCTTCGATAACAGATGTAGTCCGCAGGTTGATCGGGTTCTGTTTAGCTATATTTTAATTAATATCAATTAGGTACAAGTTAAATGAAGTTTTCCCTACCAAAATACTTGAAATGATAATGTAGTTACCTGAAGAGCCACCATGACGATGATGGAAAGAATAAAGTATGAATATATTAGTGATGTCCAGTTGAATTTACACATTCTTCTATATATAAACAAGTTTCGATTATTGTTATATCAACACCAAACCAAGTACGAAATCAATTATTAGACCAGGTAGATTGAGGTCAATATTTTTACAGACTATTTAACAAAACATCAATAGATCCGATCGACTCGATGGTGTTGTTTCTCAAATAAAATATTACTAGTACAACCATACGTTTTGTTTTATTAACGATAAGAACAGCTAATGTGCATTTATTTTCAATAGCTTCCTGGATAGGTTGTATAAAGCAGCATAAATTATCTCTACAAATCTGGACGAAATTAAAGTTGAGTCAGTTAGACTCATAGCAATATCATACACTATTTAAACTAAAAAGTGAACAATTGGTTTCATCAGCAAATTATAGCATGAAACGAGGTTCAATGCAGACCGCTAACAAGACATTACTCTTTGCAAACATTGCGATAAAGGCTACAGAAACAAAATGGCATTAACAAAGCACGATATTAGATAGTTTCATCTAAGGCACAATCTTATCCATGTATAGTCCTTGGTAAGCCACTCTTCGAAAGGAAAATTTAGACTGTTTATCTGTGTGAGACACAGTTTTAACAGTTTCATACAACATGTTACTGCCAAAGTTAATTACTTACAAGATAGAATCTCCATCTCAATTCTTTTATTCAAGGGGTTGCTTGAACAGCTACTGTCTGTACCTGTGTCTAGTTTACTGATTTGTCTTTTGGTGAAAGTATTAATCTGAAGACTTACATGTATACATTGTTTTGGGTACTCGCATTTCAGTAATCTAAGTCTTCATTTTTATTTATGTAACTATAACTCTTTCAGCATGTGTATTTAACTATATGATATATGAATGAGTGTGTAAGTTTGACTTTTGTCATAAATTTCGGGACAACCTATCTGTTCGTTTTGATCTGTGAAACACTAGGCCCATACATCTCTGATACATCTTACCGCACACAGGGACCGCTGCTCTTAGAAAAATCAAACAAAGTAAGAAAACCCCAATAATTTAACAGTTATAATTGTTATGTGTTGTAAGTATTGCACTATGAGCGTTAGGAGTCACGTGCTATTGTTTTGTGAGCATCGCGCATTAATGCGAATATGTTAATGAGGGGATTAGTGTAACCTTTTGATTGAAATTAGAAAACGTTCAACGCATGAGAAAAAAACAAAAAAAA
>JAECUM010010292.1:0-103521 GCA_016617855.1 Megalonaias nervosa
GCACGACGTGGTCAAGAGGTTGCAGCAGAAACAACAGCCGCCGTTCTTAGACCAGTTACTGAAGCTTTACTTGGAAAACAACCTGAAACTAAACCATTATCAGGAGAAGAACTTAAGCGACTACAAGAAAAATGTTTACTCGGACTAGTTAAAGAACAACAAGAAACAGCTGCTGGAAGAATTATTGCTAGATCTGATGCGGAGAAAAAAAGATTAGCAGAGGCACTTGCAGCAAATATCGCTGATCCAGTTGCAAGACAAACTGAACTAAGAAGGTTGTTGAACAATCCAATGGAACCTCAACAAAGATTAGCAGAAGCAGTAATAGTTGGACCGATTGAGAGAAGGTTAGAAAAAAAATTTAAAAAAATCAGAAGAAATGTTAGAGGATATTTTTGCTAGAGAAAGAGCTGAAAGAGAAGAATTTAGAAGAGAGAGGGAAAATATAGAAGAAAAAAGAAGATTTGACCATAATTTAGCAAATATAGATAGCAAAATAAGAGATAACGAATATAAAGATTTTAATAAAAAATATAGTGAATTTAGTGGTGTGAGAATACATAATGTTGGGAAAGATGAATTTAAAGCTGACGAAAAAATTGCAAAATTAAAAGAAATAAAAGAAGAGGGTGATGAGCATCTCAGCGAAGTACTTTTCGAAAATAGAAATTACTATAATGACATTAAATTATATCGACATGGAATTATCGCTGATCTTTATATTAAGGCTATTAATAATATAAGAAATAAACAATACCGTAGTGATAGTCAAATTAATGAAGCAAAATTATTGGATGAAAGACAAGAAGAATCAGCATATACACTACCAGCTCCTATAATGACCGAAGAAGATTTACTAAGTTCAGAACGTGAATATAAAAGAAATCGTGATGAATATAAAGACAAATCAAAAGAAGAAATAACATCAGAAGAATAATCTAATTTTATAGAAAAAAAATGACATTTCTGACGCTGATAAAATGTATAATTGGGAAAAAGATAAATACGATAATCTCATTAAAAAATTAAATGATATCATAACAAAAAAGGTAGGAGCTTACGGAGAAATTGATACAGCTCCAATGGTAAATATTGAAGAACTTTTTGAAAAAGCTAGAGATGCTGTTATTGCTGGTGTTTTTAAAAATACTGCATTAAAATTTAGAGATAAAGAATATGTTGAAAAAAATAATTTGACCTTTTTAAAATTATTTAAAGGTTATGACAAAAATCGCTTAAAAAAACCTTTAGAAAAGGAAATAACAGGAACTGGAGCTAGAATATTTTCATGAGTTACTGAAATGATAGGCAGATTAATGCTATTGATATCATCAAAAAAAGCTGGAAATGTTGGTGCTGAAATTGACAATGAAATTATTGACATACTTGATAATTTGAGATCAGAAAATTTATTAACATCTGACCAATACAGAATTTTACATCACGATTTTATATAATTGCCGCGATTTAATTTTATAAATTTGTGTAATGATTTAATATAACAATTTTATATAAAAATGTCAGCAACATTATTACTAGACTCTAGCCAATCTGATAAAGATAGTGCAAATTTTTCTGTAAAGTATATTCCGCCAATAGAACTAGATCGTGAGAAACAATATGAAATTGGGTTAATTTCCTGCACTTGTTGGAATGCTATGGCTAATGTAAAAACTGGAGTAAACAATGAATTTACATTTACTATTCCTATACCTATACCATTTTTCACGTGGAAAACAATTAAAATTCCACAAGGAGCTTATAATATTACTGATTTAAATAAAATAATAAAAGAACTTATAACAACAAATAAAGGTATAGCTGATAATTTTGAGCTTACACCAAATTATAATACGTTACGTGCTAGAATGACATTAAGAAATGATATAATTGTTGATCTTTCCTCGCCAACAAGTATCGCACCACTAATAGGATTTAATTATCGTACATGTCCTTATTATGGTTCTAAAGAAACTGTTACGTATGACGGCCAACTGCCAGTAAATATAACTGATGTAAACGCAATATTGGTAAATTGCTCTATTGCATCTGGATCTTATTCAGCTAAAGGTAGTAAAGGACAACGATATATAGTTTTTCACCAGACGTTCCACCGGGATCTCTTATGCAAATTAGTCCACGTCAGGTTATTTATTATCCGTTAAACGTTGAAAATCAAATAACAGAAGTAAATATGCAATTGACAGATCAGTCTGGAAGACAGTTAGATCTTAATAATGAAATTGTTATTTATTATTTACACTTACGAGAACAGTAAACATATTTTCTAAGAAAATCTAAAAGATTTTTAGTAATGCGAAAGATTTGGAAGTAAAATTTTGCAACCTCAGATATAATGAAACAGAGAAAAAGTTTATCGAAGAAAAATAGTAGGAGGATTTTTGGGAAATATATTTGCTAAAATTATAGAAAATGCTCCAGGAATAGCTCATAAAGTTGCACCAATTGCACTTGACGCATCAAAAGCTTTTGCAACTGGAGCTACATCTGCTGCTGGAACTGCCGTGGGGCAAAAAATAGCTGATAAAATAAAAGGCGATCCACAACGTGGTATACCGACAATCAAACAAGCTATTTCAGAAATCGCACCAACAAAAGAAACTCAACGCGCAATGATAACAACGACAAAAAAACTTTTATCGCCACGAGGAGAACAAATTATACAAAAATTAATATCTAAAGTAACAACACCGCAATAATTTTGTATAACCTAATAAATAAAAAAAATGTCTGTAAAAAATTATCTCGATTTAGCAGAAACTTATGACACAGACGACGCAGTAACAGAATTCGAATACGTTGAATATCTTGATGAAAATTCTAACGAACCTAATAAGGCTGGCATCAGAACATTTTATACTCGAGACGAGGACGTATTTTTACTTCCTCATAAAGCAATGTTGGAAGTTCGTGGCCAGATTATGACAGTAGCTGTTCCACCTGCCGCAATTGCAGCTAACGCAGAAGTAGCTCTTATAAATGACTGTTGGTGTTTATTTAAAAGTGCTAAATATCAGCTGGCCAATCAATCTATCGAAGATATTTCAAATCACTTACAAGTTGCAAGTAAATATTAAATATTATTTCGTTTTCCGACGCTTACTACAGATCAACTGCAACTAATATGATGTGGTTTAAAGATACCGGAACTGGTGGTGCAGGTATTGTTGCATCAGTTGAAATTTTATCAGGATTAACACCTACTATAGCTGCTGGAGTTGATGCTGCCGCAGATGTTATAATTGTAAGAACTTTTCTTATTGCTAATACTGCTGTGCTAGGTATAGCAGCACCAGTTGCAAACGCTAATGCAGACGCTACAAGAGTTTCACTTACTGCTGCTTGCAATAATCTTGGTATAACACCACCGGGAGCAGCAGCAACCGGTACTGAAATGTTAACTCATGTTAATAACATAATTCTTCATAACAGAAGAAATTTACGTTACAATGAGGGTTATGTTAAGAGAAAGGCACTTGCAGCAGAATCACGTCAAATTACAATGATGCTGCCACTAAGTACAATATTTGGCTTTTGCAGGGACTATAATAAGGTATTTCGTGGAGTTAAACATACGCTTATTTTAGATCGATCAGATCAAAACGACTGCCTGTTTAGATCTGGTGGAAATAATGCACAATTTGTCATAAACAAACTTGCGCTGTGGATGCCAAGAATAACTCCGTCTATCACTAAAATGGCGGAATTAAATAATATGCTGGAAAAACACACAAACAGAATTTATTTTCAGCAACATAGAATATATCAAACAGCAGTTCCGAATACGACCGACTACACATGGCGAGTTACAACGACACCAAGTGAACAAAAACCACGGCAATTATTTGTTGCATTTCAGAGACAAGCTCGACGCAATGACCAGGAACAAAATAATGCGATATTTGATAGCGCTGATGTTAGACGAATATATGCTAGAATAAATTCAAAGCAATATCCGGAGCGGGCGATAGAATGTAATTTTGCAGATAATGATAATAAAACTATTACTCGACCTTACATGTACCTGCTCGAAAGCACTGCAAAAATATCAAGATGTTGGAGATGGATCTCAGATATCAGTAGAGGAATTTCGTACACTTTATCCGATATTTTATTTTGATGTTAGTAAACATAGCGAGCGAACTGTAGACAACACAGCTGATATTGAAATTACTTGGACACTAGGAGCAGCTCCAGCTCCAGCAGCGCAGTTAAATGTGTATGCGTTAGTAATAAGTGATAAATTTGTTACAGTTGACTCTGTCGGAGGTAAAATGTCAGTCCAAGTTTAATCTGTAATCGTTATATAAGATGACAAAATATATTGTAAAAGAAATATATTTGACTGATGGTCAAGTTAAAAAATTTGCAGCTGCTGTTGCAAAGAAAAGACAAGTATCATTAAAAGTCAACCCTAACACTTTAGGTAGTTTAACAAAATTAATGTTAACCAAAAAACAAGTAAATAAATACGAGCGCAAAAAACCTTTTATTTTAAATTTAAGTGCTGCACAAATAACTGCAATGGCAAAACATGGCAGCTTCTTTGGTCCGGCATTATCTGTAATAGCAGAACGTTAATACCTAAAATTTTGCCAGTGTTAGGTACATTAGGATTAGCAGCAGCGTCTGGAGCAGTATCTGGCGCAACGAAAAAGGCAGTTGAAGGTAGTGGTATGAAGAAAATTTTCGTATGAATATCGATGGTAACAATTTTATGTGATTGATAAATATAATGCCTAAAAGAAAGACAACGACGAAAAGAAAGACAACGACGAAAAAAAGACACGACAGAGGCGAAAAGGGGGATTTATTCCAATAGCCCCGTTACTAGCAGGATTGGCGGGAAGTCTATTGCCAAATCTGTTAGAAGTAGGACGAGGACTAATGTTGCCAGGAACAAGGCCGCGTTAAGTAATTTTGATATACTTGATAAACTAAAAAAAGTAAAACATTTCAGTGGAGTTTATTCTAAAGATGAACTTATGGCGATTCCATCAACGCCAGGTTCGTGTGTTATAAATATACAAGATTTTAATGACGGATCTGGCACACATTGGGTAGCTGTTTCTGATAACAATTATTTTGACTCGTTCGGAATTCCACCAAGTGACGCAGTAAAAAAATATATGAGTACAATACAAGATACGAAGTCTCTGACGAAGTCTCTTACGAAAATAATAAATTATTCGTCTAATCAAATTCAACCAGTTGGAACTTCAGCTTGTGGATATTATTGCATAATGTTCATTAAACAGACGACCGAAAATCCAGATTTTTTAAAGTTTATTTTGCAATTTGACAAACAACCTTCTCACGCTAATGATGAGATTGCATTAAATTTTATCTAAACGCACTGATATACAATGTCAACATATTGTCTCAAGTGTAAAACTAAAACAGAAAATAAAGATGGAAAAACAGAAAAAACAAAAAATAATAGAATAATGCTGAAAAGTATTTGTGCAATCTGTGGAAGAAAAAAAAGTATGTTTTTGCCGAAAACAAAGTTGTCCAGAGCGGGTTACCCTGACAAAATTATTTTAGTAGACGACTAAATAAATAATGATATTCGACTGTGATTGCGATAGAGATTTGTGTCTCGAGCAAAATAAAATTGTTACATATTGTCAGAAATGCAAAAACAGAGAAATAATTGGAACAGGTATAGATATACATAAATTTATTGGAAAATTGCCGAAACCAAAAGGCGGTTGGACATTGCCAGGCCATAAATATACTGGACCTTATAATCCTCTTGATAAACAACTTTACGAAAACGATAATCCGCTGCCAGGACAAGAGCCTTACAATCAAGTTGACGCAATAGCAATGCGCCATGATATCGGCTACAGAGATATTGATCTTCTAGAAAGCGAACAAAATAAACGTTGCTGCGATAAAGTAATGTTAGATTAACTTCGTGATATGAAACCTGTAAATATGCGAGAACGTGTTGACCGAAGGCTGGTCCAGGGTTTTATTGGAGCAAAATATAAATTAGGTCTCGGTAAAAAAGAATTATATGATGATCTTGCAACTGAGCTACACAGACCTAAAAAAAAAAGTTTCCGCGACGTAAAGTTGTCGCAAATACCGTTGATCATATCTGGGCGATAGACTTAGTTGATATCTCAAATCTAGCTCAATATAATGATAACAAGAGATATTTTTTAAATGTTGTAGATGTTTTTAGCAAATACGCGTTTAGTATACCCGTTTCGGATAAAACAGTGACATCGATGACTGATGCGCTAAAACAAATAATAACAACTACAGAAAGAAAACCAAATAGAATCTGGACTGATCATGGAGCAGAATTTTTTAATAAAAAATTTGAACAGTTTTTTGGGCAAAATAACATTAAAAAATATGTCACAGGAAATGAAGGAAAAAGTGTCATCCTCCAGCAATTTAATCTCACGCTCAACGAAAAAATCCACAAATATTTGACAGCTAAAAATACGAATAAATATATTGACAATTTACAAAACATTGTTGACGAGTATAATAACACGAAACACAGACCATTTCGAGAGGCAAAAGTAAAATGTCGCCAAACGACGCGATTGCAAATCCAATATTAGCGAACGAAAACATGTACTGACAACACAAATTTAAAGTTGGTGATAAAGTTAGAATTTCTTTGACGACAAAAAACATTTGAGAAAGGGTATACTCATAATTGGAGTGAAGAAGTATTTGTTGTTGACAAAGTACTTTTAACAATACCAGTTACATACTCGTTAAAAGATTTATTAGGTGAGCCTATAACTGGCAGTTTTTACGAGCAAGAACTTCAGAAAACAGAACAAGATATATTTGTTATTGAAAAAGTTATTAAAATGAGCGGCAACAAAAGTTTAGTCAAATGGCGTGGATATGGCGATAAATTTAATAGTTGGGTACCAACTCGGTCGATCTTATCGACTGAATAATATTATTATAAATGTCTTCGTATTTTATTAATACTGATTTACATTTTACTGGTTTACACAGAGAAATTAAATGTAATTTTCTTGCATCATCGACTGGCATTAAATTAAATATTTTAACAAAAATAAAATCGTATTTTATATTTCTTTGTTGTCCAGCTATTTTTACGTTTAAAAAGGGCTTTATAAGCTGCCAAAATATTTGATGCTCGGCAACAGTAAAATTAAATTTTATTATTTTTTTAGCAATATGGTATTTAACATCATATCGTCCAGTTGTTGGTCTGCTTAAATATTTTTTACTAACAACAACATCATCTTCTTCTTCGTCATATTTATGCAAAATATCTTTTTCAGTATAATCAGCAAATCTGTCATTAGTAATATTTTCTGATGTAAAATTTGAAACTGAAACAAAATCTCCCGAATTTAGTTTAGCCAGTCTCTCAATTAAGTTCATTATTATAATAATCTTTTGTCTAATTAATAAATAATAAGATGTTCGGAGAAATAAAATATCATCAGCGAGTTAATATACTAAATCACAAAGAATTAGTTGAGGCAATTCGAACTTGTTTATTGGGACATAGTTTTTATTTTGTTGATGTTATGATAACATTAGGCGATTCTGACAAATTTTTATTAACAGCAGCAGACAAAATAAAACTTGATACAAATAAAATGATGACATTACGATTTAATCGTGATGATGTTATGGAATTTAGTTATAATTGTCTTACTCAAAATGATATAGAAAATATAATTAATTATCGTATTTAAAACTAAATCTATCAAATGTCAACATTGACGTTGCTGATTTTGTTACATTATCAGCTACAAATTTTACTACACGTGCATTAATTTTATGATATTTTGCCGCAGACGCAATTGATCTAAATTTCATTTCTTCATTAGTTTCTAAATTTATTAAAATAACTGATCTTTTTGGATTTTTAAAATTAGAACCATCAGAACAAGCTCCACGTCTTGTGTTTTCTTTTGGCGTCACCAAATCTAAATTTTCTAGACGATTATCTGTTTTGATTTTGTTAATATGATCAACAACTAAACCATTAGGAATTAGTCCGTTAAAAGTTTCAAATACAAAACGATGAGATTGATAATAAACAAAATTAGTTTTTGTTCCACGTACCATCACACCAAGATATCCACTGTTCTGCAAAATTCCAACAACTTTTTTGTTCTTATACGTCGAATAATTCCTCGATCATTTGCTTCATATAGACCAAATACTGGGTGAGGTTGAAATTCATTTTGTAATGATAAATTTTCAATATTATCATCTGCAACTGCGCCATTTGCTCTGTATACTCGTTGTCCTTCTGGAATATCGTCGCAAAACAAAGTATAAATAAAATCTTTTCTAAACATTTTAATTCTTTCTGCATTATCGCCTTTTACTGAAATTAACATGCCAGCTGGTGTTGATATACCAACAGATTTTTTTTAGATTTTATATTGATAACAGAACCAAGTGCATTTGCAGCGTATAAGTTGTACATTGGGTAAACATGATAAGTTTCTTGCTCTTCCGCTGTCAGTGGCAGATATCTAAAAATTTCTGTCATTATACTATAAGGTTTTTTATATCTCTAATTAGGAATTTAAAATAAATTCAATTAAATATAAAATATTATTATATATAATGTTAAAATTGCTAGATATTGCTAAAAAGAACATTATCAAATCAGAAAAAATTGCTTCAGCATTTTCTGGTTACGATAACAGTTACAAACTTGATAATCAAAAAATTTTAGCAAATTTTAGCTCCACAAATTTATTTCATCTTTTACAACCTGTTATTGCTCAAGAACTTGCGGCTCATAAGAGTATTAAACTTATAGTCCAATATCATACGATTTTATCAAAGTTGCACGCAGTTGAAGATATACTTGATGTAATTTTTGAAACAAAAAGTTTTGAGAGCGAAATTTCAGAACCATATTTAACAGCAAAATCAAGAAAAATATTGACTGGAACAAACATTGCCATGGTCGCCGATGAAATACATCAAGAAATAAACAAAAAATTAGAAGAATTTACTTTGTCAGGATCAGGTTGGAAATTTGAAATGATAAAAGAAGTTTTATTTCACACAGCAAAATATAACGTACTTCATGGCAGCGTCGCTAATGGCGCGGGCTACGTCGATCTCCCTCAAAAAATTAAAAACAAAAAATGCTGTATTAATGTCAAAAACGATGATGACAAATGTTTTCAATGGTCTATTCTTTCTGCGATGTTTCCAAAAGAAAAAATGCTGATTGAGTTAACAAGTATTTTCCATACAAAGACGAACTAAATTTTTTAGGAATAACGTTTCCAGTAGCAGAAAATTATATACCAAAGTCTGAAAAACAAAACAGTATCTCAGTAAATGTTTTCGGACTAGATGAGCGAGAAAACGTTTACTCGAGATATATCTCAGAAAATGCTACGCAAAATACAATAAATTTGTTATTTTATCGAGGACATTATTGCTGGATAAAAAACTTTAACGGACTAGTTGGCAAACAGTACAGTAAAAATAAAAATAAAATATATTTCTGCTATAGATGTTTGCACGGTTTTTCTAGCGATGAAAGACTGCAGAAGCATCTCAAATACTGTGTCAATGTTCAAAGAATAAGTATGCCTAGCGAAAAAGAAAAAATATTAAAATTTAAAAGTTATAATCATAAACTAAATATTCCTTTTGTTATTTACGCTGATTTCGAGTGTCTACTCGTTCCTGTGGTTGGAGCAGAAAATAATCCGAATAAATCCAGTACTAGAAAAATACAACAACATATTCCTTGCGGAGTAGCTTATAAAGTAGTTTGTTGCGCTAACGATAAATTTTCATCTCCGATAAAGTTATATAGAGGTGAAAATCCTGCCGTATGGCTATTAAAAATTTAATAGACGAAGTTAATAAAATTTCTAACAGATTGCTTAAAACAGCTCCGATGAAAATAACGTCTAAACAACAACTCGATTTTGATAAAGCAGTTGATTGTCATATTTGTGAAAAGTTGATGGTAGACTCCAACGGAGCCCGTTATAAGGTGCGAGATCATTGTCATTTGACCAGCCAATATCGTGGAGCAGCTCATAACAGTTGTAATTTAAAATTGCATGCTCCAGATTTTATTCCCGTAGTTTTACATAACTTTCGTGGCTATAACAGTCATATCATTGTAGAAGCTTTTGGTGATCAAAAATATTAAAGCTAAACTAAAATTAAATAACATAATAAAATGTATTCGAAATAATTTTAAAAAGTATATGTCGGTGACGCTCGGTAAATTACGTTTTATTGACAGTCTGCAATTTATGGCAGCATCATTAGATGAGCTTGTTAAAGGTTGTAGTAATTTTGCTAACCTAAAAAGTTGCTTCGGTGAAAACTATATCGATCTGACAAAAAAAAGGTATCTTTCCTTACGAGTATCTCGACGATTGGAGCAGATTTAATGAAACTTCTCTACCTAGCAAAGATAAATTTTACTCGCAACTCAAAAACGAAAATATCACAGATGACGAATACAAATATGCACAAGATATCTGGAATAAATTTAGTTGTAAAACATTTGGTGATTATCATGATCTATATTTGAAAATGGATGTATTATTGCTAGCAGATGTTTTTGAGAGTTTTCGTCGGGTAAGCTACAGCAATTATGGATTAGATCCCTGTTGGTATTATTTCTCACCTAGATTGTCTTGGGACGCTCTACTAAAAACGAGTAAAATAGAATTAGATCTCTTAACAGATGTTGATATGTTTAACTTTATTGAAAAAGGTATCAGAGGCGGAATTAGCGTTATAACAAAAAAAAATATGCAGCTGCTAATAACAAGTACTTAAAACATTATGATAAAAATCTCCCGTCGAGTTACATCATTTATCTGCACACCAATAATTTGTATGGTTATGCGATGTCAGAGCCAATGCCACATAGTGGATTTCATTGAATAACACCAGATCAATTTCTTAAAGAAACTGAAAAAGATTTACCTAGAAAAATTTATATCGATTTTTCCGATATTTCATACTTTGTTGAAGTTGATCTAGATTATCCTAGCTCGCTACATGATCTACATAACGATTATCCGTTTTGCGCAGAGTCAATGATGATTAATTATAGTTTATTATCGCCTGAACAACGAGCAACGACAAGAGCAAAAAATTCGATTGTTAATAAGTTAGTTCCAAATTTGTTAGATAAAAGAAATTATGTTATGCATTACAAAAATTTAAAACAAGCAGTAGATGCTGGATTAATTCTGAGAAAGGTCCACCGCGTGCTAAAGTTTGATCAGTCGAAGTGGATGGCAAATTATATTGATCTAAATACAAAACGTCCTGCTGTGGCTAAAACCGAATTTGAGAAAAACTTTTTCAAGTTGATGAACAACTCGGTGTTCGGTAAGACGATGGAAAATATTCGCAAGAGAGTCTCGATAGAAATTGTTAATGATATAAGTCGCAGAAATAAATTAGTTAATGATGATGGTTTTGTTAGCATGAAAATATTTAATGAAAATCTTGTTGCAATACAACGACGAAAGGCAAATTTAAAGTTAAATAAACCGATTTATGTTGGTGCAGCTGTACTTGATATATCAAAGTGGCTGATGTACGATTTTCACTATAATTTTACCAAAAAGCAGTGGCGAGATTCAGAGTTGCTATTTACTGATACAGACTCGCTAGTTTATAATATAAAATGTGAAGATGCCTATGAAGATATTTACAATAATAAAAATCTGTTCGATTTATCAGATTATCCAGCATGTAGTGGATTTCAAGATAATTCGAATAAAAAAGTTATTGGTAAAATGAAAGATGAATTTATGTGTATGCCAGTAAGGGCATTTGTTGGACTAAAGAGCAAAATGTATGCTGTCATATTAGATGACAATAAACTTACAAAAAAAGCAAAAGGTATTCCTCAAGGATATGTGAAAAAGATAATGAATTTTGACGATTTTAAAGCAGCGCTAAACAATAGCGTCAGTTTTATCAAAGCAAATGTTATCAGAACAAATCATCATAAACTTGAAACTGATACGATCATAAAACGGGGACTAAGTAATTTTGATGGTAAAAGATATTGCAATGACGGAGTTAACACATTAGCGCTTGGACATTATACAAGTAATTTTGTCTAAACGTTAGAAATAATGTTTGAAAATTTAACATTAGCAGATGGAGTTAATAGCAAAATAAAAAAATAATGGTTAATAACCAGCAATTATCATTTGAATTTAACGATGAAATTTCAGGTATTTGTTTTAGTAAATATGACAGAATCAAACTCTCCCTTATCAAATCAGATGACAGCAAATACTTTAGTTGTCTCGAAAGTTTATGAGACGAGCTTGCATTAAAATATGACAATTTGCATAATCCGATCAGTCAATACCAGTATACAAAAATTAATATAGACCTGGACAGGTCGAAGGTTTACGTGAAAGGTAGTAAGTATCTTCTCAGTAAGATAGCGATGAAAGAACTATTTGAATGTCGTCGTAAAGTATCTGGTAGAATTTAATTTTATTTATATAATCACGATAGCATGTTTTACTTAATAGCAAACGTCGAGACATTGTGTGTTGGTCAAGAAATATAACTCTGTGTACCATATCTGTTTTTAAAAGGGAGATAATACTGTTCCAATCAAACATAGCATATATACTGTTTCGTATATTTTTTTTTTTTTTATTTTTATTTTGCTAATGAAATATAAAAGATTTGTAAATCTGATAGTATTTTAAGACCTACAAATCCTGGATCATTTCTGTATTTACTGAAATAACTAACAATTCGTCCTACTTAAATAACATACTTACTATAGTATAAGCCCAACTGCGTAATACAGAATATTGATTATTTTATTATTTTTCTGCAGTAATGCCGTCATTCAGACAGTGTCCTTAGCAACGGCCGATGTTCTGTCAAAGATAATTGTGTGGTCGTAATTCAGGCAAACATTAGGATTTCGTTTTTTCTGTACAATATAAAATCAAAAATCATGTTTTTTCTCCATTTATTTATAATAATGTTTTTAGAATCAGATCTTTTAATTTAGCTTCGACTTATATATATAACATCTGTGTATTTCATTCAATCCACTCGTTAGTATCACTGGAAACGGTCGATCTTATACAGTTCAGCCTAGCATTAGGATATTCGTTTTTCTGTACAATATAAAATCAAAAAGTTTTTTTTTTTTCCTCGATTTATTTATAATAATGTTTTCAGAATTAGATAATATAATGTAAAATTACGTGTTTTCAAAATCAGAAAATATAATGCTGTTCGGTAACTATATGATAACTTTTTTTGACATATATATATAATGAAGTCCGGTGACCGATTGCTAACGCGTTGGATTTTCATGCTCGAGGTCCGTGGTTCGATTCTCGAAAGGCGATATTATGCCAAAATCTTTTTTCTTTAGTAGGGGCGTCAGCTAGCCCGTCTATGTTTCAATAGAAAATTTGTACACTCTCCCACCATGTTACTTGGTGGGTGTAATTTTGCACTCCCTGGGTGATTATGATGGGGGAGTGTGCAAAAATTTGTATTGAACGTAGAGAAGGCCCGTAGTACTGTCTTTAAGATAAGTTTATATGTAACTGTGCTGTCCTAGAGTTAAAGTTCTTAGAATTAAGTTTATATGTAACTGTGCTGTCCTAGAGTTAAAGTTCTTAGAATTAAGTTTATATGTAACTGTGCTGTCCTAGGACAAGTTCTTAGAATTAAGTTTATATGTAAATGTGCTGTCCTAGAGTTAAAGTTCTTAGAATTAAGTTTATATGTAACTGTGCTGTCCTAGAGTTAAAGTTCTTAGAATTAAGTTTATATGTAACTGTGCTGTCCTAGAGTTAAAGTTCTTAGAATTAAGTTTATATGTGACCTCTGATCCTGCTAGGATGTTGTTTGGCAACCTAGGGGATCACATGGGGTTAAAATGTGCTGTCCTAGGATAAGTTAGTTAAGTTCTTAGAATTAAGTTTATGTGTAACCTCTGATCCTGCTAGGATGTTCTTTGACAACCTAGGGGATCACATGGGGTTAAACTGTGCTGTCCTAGGATAAGTTTATATATAACCTCTGATCCTGCTAGGATGTCCTTTGGCAACCTAGGGGATCACATGGGGTTGTATAAAACTGTGTTGTCTGTTTCGTCTTTCGAATTTCCTCTGATCCTGCTAGGATGTTCTTTGACAACCTAGGGGATCACATGGGGATAAAGTGTGCTGTCCTAGGATAAGTTTATATGTAACCTCTGATCCTGCTAGGATGTTCTTTGACAACCTAAGGGATCACATGGGGTTAAACTGTGTTGTCTGTTTCGTCTTTCGAATTTCCTCTGATCCTGCTAGGATGTCATTTGGCAACCTAGGGGGTCACATGAGGATTAATTCAAATGCCCCTGAACTTGCTAGGATGTTGTTTGACAATCTAGGAGTTCACATGGGGTTGTGCTGTGATTATTATGATTTCGAAATATTTTTTTATTTTGTACAGCTTTAGTAATATCATTATCAAATAAAATATCAACCATATTGTCAATAAATGTCATCACATCATCTGCCCAACCCGCTATTCTCATATCATTTTCAGTCGCGAATAACCATACTGACCCATATTTTGGCGATATATGATATCCAACTTTTTTAATACAATCGCTTATTATTTTAGTTTTTATACCAGTATAACTTGAGGCTGCTCTAATCGAATTAAATCTCTGACAAAATTTATTTGTCAGATCAAATCCAACATGTCGGATTGACGTTGACGGATATCCCATATTATATATAATATTTTCAATCTCTAATTAATTTTTGTCTAAACTTTATAGTATAGGGCTGTAATAGTAGTATTGATATTTGAGTTGTTCCTATCTCAGAGACCCCCTACCCCGACAAAACAAATTTTGTCAGAAATGAAAGTCATCATTTTAAGCTAAAAAAAAGGCTGCTGACAAAAATTTTAACGTTCAACGTTTTGGAGGGGTAGGGGGTCTCTGAGAGCGGAACCTCAAACTATCAATACTACTAAATCTGCTGGCCAAAGATCATTTGTCAACAGCTAGTGTTTCTAGCAATCTTGCTGAAAAGCTTCTCAGAATGGATGGTCAGGTAGGGTCAACTCAAACAGTGAGGACACAAAATTTTCCAATAGCTTCCATGGACAGCAAGAGGAAAATTAATTTGTTTTAAAGATAAATGTGTTCACATGATTTGGTTTCATATGCATATAATAATATATAAATGGATGTTTTTAATAATGATAACGATGATGATGATGATGATGATGATGATGATGATGATGATGGAGTACAAGAGGATGAGGAGAAAAGATGATTATGGTAATACTGATGACAGTAATTATGGCAATAATGATGTGATAACAGTGATGATGACAATGATAATGACCATAGTCATGATGTTACAAGCACTCACTCAGAGAATCAATGACAGTTCCAAGTATCTTTATAATCTTTTCCATGGAAATGGTTATGTCAAGGACAAAGTACATGTCGATCGGCAAGTGTTCTGCCACTTGGTACGAAAGCAAGAAGTTAAATTCCATACCTGCATGTACAGAGATAATACTACTACTACTACTACTGCTACTACTACTACTACTACTACTACTAATAATAATAATAATAATAATAATAATAATAATAACAATAATAATAATAATATAATAATAACAATAATAATAATTAATGCATTGGGCAGAACAGGAGTAAAAAATACGACTGAAACCAAACAATAAAATTATACTGAATAATTTCATAGATGGGAGGGGATTGACACTCAGTGATTAGAGAAGTAAATAAAATATTTTTAAAGGAAAATTATTTTTGTTAATAATAAAAGTTTAAATAAGGCATATATGTGAATCTGAGGAAACGGAAACTGAAATGCACTCAAAAGGGAAAAACAAATTGGAATTGTGATGATATGCAAATTAAGCAACAGCAGCTACTACTACTGCACCTATTGTTTGCTGCACTCTGCTGTTGCTTGTGCCGCACGTGGAATCTACATTAACTTACTAAACCTGCAACCGGCAGGTGAGCCAAACACAAGCACAAAGAAATGAACAAATCACATATATTAATAAAAATGCTGACATGATGCCAGCACGCACATGCCTTTATAAATATAGATGTACTTGCATCTGTTCAAAGCTATTTAGCTATTTATGGTTTTAGTAATAAATAAACATATTGACACTAACATAAAACTTAATTTTATTTTACCGGGCCGAAGTTTCGCTTTGATGTGTTGTGGAGACACTTGAATGGGGTTCGTGTTTGTGCCTCCACCATTTAGTTCTTTGGCCTAAATAATAATAATAATAATAATAATAATAATAATAATAATAATAATAATAATAATAATAATAATAATAATAATAATGGAAGTTACTGTATAATCATCTATCAGTGATAACTTTATTTTTAATTATATTGTAAAACTGTCGCTGATGCCGTGAATCTGGTATACGAAACAACAATAGAATACTAACAGTAAAACGTTTAAGGAGCGGAAGAGCTTTTAGGACAGAATATTCAAGGGAGAGGAAAATATATTTATATTTGCCAATGCAACATGAGACATGATGAATCCAAATTATGGACTTTGTGTCCATTTTACAATGTACAGTAAAGCATGTACATGTATTAGCCTAAAACAGCGGAGAGCTGAACGCAGACCTTTGACCTCTTGAATTGAATAATAACAAAGAGTGCTGTCTCCTCATTTAATATTTATGCACATATGTCTACACAAAGTATAGCTTCAAAGTTTGCTTATCGTAATCTACTGAACTGATCAATGGCTTCAATTGACATTTATCATATTCATTTAAAACACGAGTTAATTAATGTGAGATTTAAATATAATATACCACAATACCTCCAAAGTTTCATTGTCGTTCAAAGGAGAAGTTATATTAATACATCCATTGTCTTTAAGATCTTCAGGTACACTACATCGAATGCCCCTTCCCTCAGAAAATACGAAGTCCTGTCAAGTGTGAAAAAACTATATTATTAGTCTTCTGAACAACATAGTAATTAAAACTTCCGTAAAGCAATTTTTCATTAAGACTGTTTTCGTTCATGTTGTATTATCAATATAATAATAATAATAATAATAATAATAATAATAATAATAATAATAATAATAATAATAATAATAATAATAATTTAACATAATATAATAATAATAAAGATGACTTTGTCAACGATAATATTGATAACGATCACCAAAATTATGATATAATTTGTAAAGTGTTGCTGTGGAAATAAGTAAATAAATATCAACATTACATCTATTGCATACATTTGTCTATAGCATCTGACTATTAATATGTTCTTTTGAAAAGAGTTCTGACAAGAATTTGTAGACATAGAAAACACAACAGAAAACTACGATAGACATCTTTATCACAATGTAAGAAGTTGTTTCGTTATAATACTGATTTAAAGCGTTAATGATCTGAAAAAGAGAAGATTAAGTCATCATTTTAACTTGCATTAATAATAAATACGCAAGAAGATTCTTTATGAATAAACGAGAGAAACAATTCTTAAAGACATTATTAAAATTTTATTTTGATAATAAAACACCAATATGTAATTTAAAATTTGAGTAATCTCTATTTAATCCAAGGTTAATTGACTCAGTGATTATAATTCAATAGTGCTTCGAATTAAATACTATATATTTTAAATTTTAAGGACTAAATAAAACTTTTATCATATTAACTCGTTATTATTCATCAGGTCTCAATTTTAATTATTTACCCATCTACTTATCCTTGTTTCTAACTATTAGTAAGCTCCAAACCGCTTATACTACCAACCTCATTATAACGCCTGTTTTGTGTGTGGGCCAATGTAGCATTTAAGTACTGTCATATACTTACTGCATCGGTACAGAAGGCACACCCTGGGTCTGTAGTAATGCAGCTATCACAGTCCACTTGCTGGTTACACAAGTTTTTCAGACTGCTGGAGATGAAGGCAAGGCCTGAAGAAATACAAAAGGCCTGTAAGTAAAACCCTATTCATCTGCTACAAGTAAACAATCCAATCTATCTTCATATCAGAAGCAATGGTGGACGATCCCAAGACAGAAATGACCCTCGATAAATGATGGGAATCAGCATTACGGCTGCAATCCAGAATGTATGACCCCTGGGAAGAATGGGAATTTAACATTATTTGATAGATTTAACATTAAAAGACCTTCGAGGAAGAAGGGGAATTTAACATTAGTCCTTAGTTTTTTAACTTAGTATGGGCATAAGCTGACATAGGGAAATGTAGTGTGTAAAACTTCTTTAGGTGTATTATTGTAGGCCACAGTATATGGGATAGTGGAATTTAACATTAGTCCATAGGATTAACATTAGTATGGCCCTATACCGACAAATGGAATTTAATCCAAACTCATCTGAAATGGTATTAGGTATTACTGGTGAGTAATCCATACAAACAAATATACTATTCTTATATTACATAGCCCTGGAATGACCGTCATTTGTTTTTCAAGTGTGTTGCAAAATCTGAAGTGTCAGTGCTACATGGATCATGTTTGTTTCTTTACTTTGTTACATATGTACATTTCTTCATTTTACTTTCCATAGACTCACAGACCTGCTACATATGGTCGCATCAGTAAACATTGGCTGAGTGTTTGTTGCAAAACATGCTATGCCAGTGCAGTATGGGGCAAGCTTGGTTCACTTTGTTACAAATGTAGCGTTTTTCTTTCCTGGTGCCCTAGATATGATAGGCTCACTGAACTGATGCCGCTCTCTCTGCCTACTACGGTACATTGTATAAGCAAAATATAGCGCGACATTGCTAAACTGTCAAACAAGGTTAGTATCTGACTTATGATGAAGTTTTCGTGTACTTTAAGGGACTTAAATTGTAGCATTTGACCCAAGATAAAGTATTCATGTACTTTAATTGACTAAATTTTTAAGCAGCAAACAACGTTCATCGTTTTGTTACTTGACTGATTGAACAAGAGCAAAACATTTGTATTGTTCACACTGAGATATATGTACTGGAGTGTGTATACGAGGTTACATTGGTGACCCCCATATTTCATTAAGTTTGCAGGATACTGCATGGGGAAGTTTGATACATATGTTCTATAACTTAAAATGGACTATGTCATACCCTTTATGTAAAGAATCACCGTGCTAAGTTTGTATAAAGCATTTATTTCTACTTCTCAAGCTTCCTACTCCAACCAAAGATTAAATTATTTGCACATGATGGATAAACTGTACGCTGAAGAAATGACAACCCAAGAGTACACGTATTGCATCAAGGAAAGCCTAGCGCTATATGCAAGAATTATTGATTGAGTGATTGCAGTATAGCAACACATCATCAACATTATAGATT
This sequence comes from Megalonaias nervosa, assembly GCA_016617855.1. Lineage (NCBI taxonomy): Eukaryota > Metazoa > Mollusca > Bivalvia > Unionida > Unionidae > Megalonaias > Megalonaias nervosa. Next base: position 19,421 of record JAECUM010010292.1, read on the forward strand.
CACATATGCCTGTAGAACAATTAGAAACAAAAATCAGCAACATCATGTTGTATATTGCCGTTTAAGAGGGAATAGTAAATCAAAGCTAATGACTTGCCAAAATCATGTAAGAAGATAAATACTTCTGATTATGATGGCATACACACAACAATCCAAAGACTAATGGACCAAAGCTGAAGATATAATGAAAAATATGATGAAAGATGAAGGGTAAATTCCTTAAATTAGTCAAAACTTCGTATGCAAGCCGTATTCGTTCAAAACTAATATTTTCTCTGTTGTAAAAAGAACGAAAACAAAATCGTTACATGTACATGTCAATGCTATAGAGACGTAAATATAGACGAAGAGAATATTGAAGAAATATTATAATTCAAATTAGATATAAGAAGAGAATATTGAAGAAATCTTAAACAATTCATAACTATAACAATTTATGTAATATTGCTATGATAGATTCTAGCAGTCACAAACACTTTTATTTTCACCGTAATGCTTAGCTAGAATTAAGTGAAATATTTCCTCACAGGACGACAGGCCAAAAAAATAGGACGGAACATTTAACAGAACGAAAACATTCTGGCGGTATTAAAAACAAACGTTGAAATTAATGTAAATATATAAAGAAGACAACGCTAACAATCAGTTGTCCAAAATAAAATTCTTGATTGCGATCCTTCCCTCATGCGGCAACACAGTTTTTTGAGATTGTGTGGGGAAGGTACATCCAGATGGGCATTCCGAATGTGCTTAGGGTCGGAAAAACCGGAAACACCACTGATCCATAGTATTACTGAACATTACTTACAACGGATTACAAAACAAAAAGAAACAGTTGGAATTTTAAAAAATGTGAATCATAGCAAATTTGGGAACAGTATTTATTTTTTATTTATTTTTTTTCTGGAAGAAAGTTTTTCTTCAGAAAATTAAAAAGTATGAGTTGGCATATATATCTATATCTATATATATATATATATATATATATATATATATATATATATATATACGAATGAATTGTCCATATAAAGGACATAGGAACGAATTGTTAGACTCTCTTGTCTTTAAGCTAAGTAACAAAAAGAAGCAAAGCCCACAAGGTTTCAAAATCTCAATTAGAAATTTAATTCTCGGAAGTTATTAAATAAGAGTAACGTACAGTATTGTGAACGAATTCCAAAATCATCCTAAAAAGATATATTCCAAGCCGAAAAGAATAGTCATCGGAATGAACCCCAGGGTCTCTTATGTGCTGATATGCCAATATCATTTAATGTGTTGAATTATCAACAGTCTTGATGTATTACAATGACATTTTCCAAATCTCCTTTGAATGAATGCACAAGTAATCCCAGAATAATATTAAGCACCTTGTAAATCCAATGAATAATGCAAACAAATAGTAGTAATGAGGAATTGATGATCCTGTCTCAGAGACCACCCCGGCCCTCCCAAAATGTTATATGTTAACATTTTTGTCAGCAGCCTTTGTTAGCTCCAAATGTTAACACATTTTCTGACAAAAAATGTTAACGTACAACGCTTTGGGGCCGAGGTGTCTCTGAGACAGGATACATCAATCCTCACTACTACTATGTGCTTATTAGTCAAAATGTTATATTAAACAAATGAAATATATATAATGTCTTATTATAAACCAATCAGACACGTTGGATTTGATCTAACAAATAGATTTTGTAAAAGATTTAATTCAATCAAAGCAGCGTCAGGTTATACTGGAATAAAATCTAATATAATAAGCGATTGCATTAAAAATGTAGGCTATCATATATCGCCGAAATATGGATCAGTTTGGTTATTCGCGACTGAAAATGATATGAGAATAGCGGGTTGGGCAGATGATGTGATGACATTTATCGATAACATGGTCGATATATTATTTGATAATGATATTTCTAAAGCCATATGTAAACAAGGTTCCACTATCCAGAATCCCCTACCCCTCCAAAACTTTCTATAGTAACATTTTATCAAAAATATTTTCACTTACCTCTGTCCACGTAATTCTATAACAGAAATGACCACGAATAAAATTCTAACTGTGTTTTATATATAATTATTTTGGGGAAATCTATTTTCAGTAGACGTTTTAAGAAAAAAACATTGGAAATTCCTTATCTTTGATTTGGAGTGGGCGTTATATTTTAGGAAAATCTATTGCAAATTGACCTGATTTTGGTGTTATATTCTAAAAAATCCATTAGACATTCCTTATCTTTGACCTTGATTTGGAGTGGGCGTTATATTTTAGGAAAATCTATTGCAAATTGACCTGATTTTGACGTTATACTCTAAAAAATCCATTGGAAATCCCCTATATTTAGCCTGATTTTGACGTCATTTTAGGAAATTCCCCGTCTTTAACCTTGATTTAGTTATTATGGGCCTATGACAGTATAGAAATTCCGTTTGGACACTATAAAAGCAGTTAGAATTTTCCTTTGTTATCATATCTACTACAGTATTACGTTGACGACGAAGGTAAGTGAATGTTGTAAGATAATCGATAAGTTTATAGATTATCATGCTATATAATGCCGTCTAATAATAACTTGAAACTAAGTACATGTTTTATTTTGAGTCAGCTGCAATTGTGATAGAACTTGGGTCTGTCTGTTATGCATAACATTAACTTAGCATAACAAACACGACCAACTGTTTGTCACTAGCTATGCTTGACAGAGTTGTCTCGCTTAATCATCTGATTGTCATAGCCAAAAAATACAGTGTAAAAGCAACGTTAAAATCTAAATCACACACATATGCTATGTTCGACTACAAAACTTAGCTGAAACAGTATTAAAATATAGATACAGTTATATTTCTAATCCTATGAAAAGTATGTCTACATTTGCTATTAAGTATAACATGTTTTCGTAATTATATAACAAAAACTTAATTCTGCCAGATACCTTACGGCGACTTTCATTGCTAATTTGTTTAGAAGATATTTGCTACCTTTTGCAAAAACTTTTGACCTGTCAAAGTCGATATTAATTTTTGTATACTGACCTTGGCTTATTGGATCGTGTAAATTTTCATATTTTTGTGCAAGCGCATCTCGCAGATTTTCGAGATACGGAAAATACTCGCTATCGTCTGTTCTAATAAGAGAAAGTTTGATTCTGTCACGTTTACTAAAACAAATACCTGAAATTTCATCATTAAATTCAAATGATAATAGTTGGTTATTTACCATTACTTTTTTTATTTTGCTATTAACTCCATCGGTTAATGTTAAATTTTCAAACATTATTTCTGATGTTTAGACAATATTATTTAAATAATGTCCAAGCGAGAGTATTAAGTCCATCTTTGCAATACCTTTTATCATCGAAATTACTTAGTCCACGTTTTATAATTGTATTTGTTTCAAGCTTATGATAATTAGTCCTAATTACATTGGTTTTAATAAAACTGACGCTATTGTTAAGAGCAGCTTTGAAATCCTCAAAATGCATCATCTTTTTCACATATCCGCGAGGGATACCTTTAGCTTTCTTGGTCAGTTTATTGTCATCTAATATGACAGCGTACATTTTGCTTCTTAGTCCAACAAACTCTCTCACAGGTACAAACATAAACTCGTCTTTCATTTTTCCAATAACTTTCTTGTTAGAATTATCATGAAATCCACTACAAGTTGGATAATCTGATAAATCGAACAAATATTCATTATCGTAAATATTCTGATAGACATTATCACATTTTATATTATATACTAGAGAATCAGTATCAGTAAATAGCAACTCCGAATCTGGCCACATTTTTTTGGTACAATTATAATGAAAATCGTACATCAGCCACTTTGACATATCAAGTACAGCTGCACCAATATAGATTGGCTTATTTAATTTTAAATTTGTCTTTCGTCGTTGTATTGCGGCAAGATTTTCATTAAATATTTTCATACTAACAAAACCATCGTCGCTAACTAATTTATTTCTGCGATTGATATCATTAACGATCTCAATCGAAACTCTCCGGCGTATATTTTCCATAGTCTTACCAAATACTGAGTTGTTCATTAACTTGAAAAAGTTTTTCTCAAATTCGATTTTAGCTACGGCACGACGTTTCGTATTTAAGTCAATATAATCTGCCATCCACCGCGATTGATTAAAATTTAACACGCGATGGACTTTTCTCAGAATTAGTCCAGCATCTACTGCTTGCTTTAGATTTTTGTAATGCATGACGTAATTTCTTTTATCTAACGAATTTGGAACTAGCTTGTTAATGATAGAACATTTTGCCGTTGTCATTGCTCGTTGTTCAGGCGATAATAAACTGTAATCAATTATCATCGACTCTGCGCAAAACGGATAGTCGTTATGTAGATCATGTAACGAACTGGGATAGTCTAGATCAACTTCAACAAAATATGAAATATCTTTCGGAAGATTTTTTTTCAGTTTCTTTAAGAAATTGGTTTGGAGTTATCCAATGAAACCCGCCGCAGGGCATTGGCTGTGACATGGCCCACCCATACAAATTCACACAATCGAGATAAATAAGATCTGTTAAGAGATCTAATTCTATTTTGCTAGTTTTTAGTAGAGCGTCCCAAGACAGTCCCGGAGCAGAATAATACCAACAGGGGTCTAATCCGTAATTTGCATGACTAACCTGACGAAAATTCTCGAAAACATCTGCTAGCAATAATACTTCAGTTTTTAGATATAAATCGTGATAATCGCCAAATGTTTTACAGGCAAATTTATTCCACATATCTTGTGCATATTTATACTCGTCGTCGCTGATGTTTTCATTTTTGAGCTGCGAGTAAAATTTATCTTTGCTAGGTAGAGAAGTTTCATTAAATCTGCTCCAATCATCGAGATACTCATAAGGAAAGATACCTTTTTTTTGTCAGATCCACATAGTTTTCACCGAAGCAGCTTCGCAGATTATTGAAATTACTGCAGCCTTTAACGAGCTCAGCTAATGATGCTGCCATAAATTGCATACTGTCGATAAAGCGTAATTTGCCGAGGGTCACCGACATATACTTTTCAAAATTATTTGGAATACATTTTATCACGTTATTCAATTCTAGTTTAGCTTTAATGTTTTTATCACCAAAAGCTTCTACAATGATGTGACTGTCATAGCCACGAAAGTTATGTAAAACTACGGGAATAAAATCTGGAGCATGAAATTTCAAATTGCAACTGTTAAGAGCTGCTCCACGATATTGGCCGGTCAAATGACAGTGATCTCGCACCTTGGAGTCCCCCAGCAACTGTTCGCAAATATGACAATTAACTGCCTCATCAAAGTCGAGTTGTTGTTTAGACGTTATTCTGATCGGAACTGTTCTAAGTAATCTGTTAGAAATTGTATTAACTTCGTCTATTAAATTTTTTAGTAACCACACGGCAGGATTTTCACCTCTATATAACCTTATCGGAGATGAAAATTTATCGCTGGCGCAAAAACTACTTTATAAGCTACACCGCAAGGAATATGCTGTTGTATTTTTCTTGTACTTGATTTGTTCGGATTATTTCTGCTCCAGCTATGGGAGCGAGTAGACACTCGAAATCGGCGTAAATAACAAAAGGAATACTTAGTTTATGATTGTAATTTTTAAATTTTAATATTTTTTCTTTTTCGCTGGGCATAGTTATTTTTTGAACATTAACGCAGTATTTGAGATGCTCCTGCAGCCTTTCATTGCTAGTAAAGCCGTGCAGACATCTGTAACAGAAATATTTCTTGTTTTTGTTTTTACTATACTGTCCGCCAACTAATCCGTTAAAGTTTTTTATCCAACAGTAATGTCCCTGAAAAAATAATAAATTTATTGTCTTTTGCGAAGCATTTTCTGAAATATATCTAGGGTAAACATTTTCTCGTTCGTCTAGTCCGAAAACATTTACTGAGATATCGTTTTGTTTTTCGAACTTTGGTATATGATTTTCTGCTACTGGAAAGTTGATGCCATCAAAATTTAGTTCGTTCTTGTGCGGAAAATACTTGTTGACGCGATCGGAATTTTGTTCTTTGGGAAACATCGCGGAAAGAATAGACCACTGGAAACATTTGTCGTCATTGTTTTTGACATTTATACAGCACTTTTTGTTTTTAATTTTTTGAGGAAGATCGACGTACAAATTACCGCGAAGTACGTTATATTTTGCTGTGTGAAATAAAACTGCTTTTATCATTTCAAATTTCCAACCTGACCCTGACGAAGTAAATTCTTCTAATTTTTTGTTCATTTCTTGATGAATTTCAATGGCGACCATAGCAATGTTTGTTCCAGTTAATATTTTTCTAGATTTAGCTGTTAAATAAGGCTCTGAGATTTCGCTCTCAAAACTTTTTGTTTCAAAAATTACGTCAAGTACATCTTCGACTGCATGCAACTTTGATAAAATCGTATGATATTGGACTATGAGTTTAATGCTTTTATGAGCCGCAAGTTCTCTAGCTATGACAGGTTGTAAAAGATGATATAAATTTGTAGAGCTAAAATTAGCTAATATAGTCTGATCGTCGAGTTTGTAACTGTTATCATAGCCTGAAAATGCTGAAGCAATTTTTTTAGATTTGATAATGCTCTTTTTGGCAATGTCTCGCAATTTCAACATTATATATATAGTATATTGTTTATTTAATTGAAATTTTTTAATTTTTTTAATTAGATATATGAAAAAAACCTATATATATATAATGACAGAAATCTTGCGATATCTACCACCTACAGCAGAAGAGCAAGAGATATATCATGTACATCCGAAATACAACCTATATGCTGCAAATGCATTAGGTTCTGTTATCAACATAGCAACTAAAAAGGCTATTGGCGTACCAACACCAGCTGGAATGTTAATTTCAGTAAAAGGTGATAATGCAGAAAAAACAGAAATGTTTAGAAAAGATTTTATTTATACTTTGTTTGTTGACGATATTCCAGAAGGACAGCGAGTATATAGAGCAAATGGTGCAATTGCAGATGATAATATCGAAAATTTAGGTTTACAAAACGATTATCAACCCCACCCAATCTTTGATCTATACGAAGCTAATGATAAAGGAATTATTCGTCATATAAGAAAAAAAAAAGCAATTGGAAATTTGAATAATGATGGTTATTTACGAGTAATTGTACGTGGAACAAAAACTGATCAAATCAATTATAATTCGCATAGATTTATTTACGAAACTTTTCATGGTGTTATTTCAAATAATTTAGTTATCGACCACATTAACAAAATTAAAACCGACAATCATCTAGAAAATTTAGATTTAGTTACACAACAAGAAAATAGTAGAAGAGGAGATGCTGGTGGTGTTAGATATTCTAAATCAATTATCTCGATAAATCTGGAAACGTCTGAAGAAATGAAATTTAAATCAATAACATCTGCAGCAAAATATCATAAAATTGATTCAGCTAGAGTAAAAGATGTAGCTGATGGTAAAAGAAGATCAACAACGTCTATGATAACATTTGATAGATTTAGTTTTAGATACGATAACTAATAATATTTTCCAACTCATTTCGAGAGAGACAATTATGCCCAAACTCCATGATATCATCGCGATTTAATCGTAACGTCATTATTTTATTTATATTAAGTTTTATTTTATCCGTCGCTGTTAACAAAAATTTGTCAGATTCGCCCAATGTTATCATAACATCAACAAAATAAAAATTATATCCTAGCAAGCAATTTCGAACTGCTTCGGCTAATTCATTTTTGTTTAGTATATTAACTCTACAATGATATTTTATTTCCATATAATATATTAATTAGATAAAAAGATTATTATAATAATGAGCTTAATCGAGAGATTAGCTCAACTTTACTCGGAAGATTTTGTTTCAGTTTCTAATGTCACATTAAAAAATATCACCAACGACAGATTTGCTGATTATACTGAAAAAGATATTTTATATAACTATAACGATGACGAAGATGATGTTGTTGTTAGCAAAAAACATTTAAGTAGACCAACAACTGGTCGATATGATGTTAAGTACCACATTGTCAAAAAAATATTAAAATTTAATTTTAACGTTGCCGAGCATCAAATATTTTGGCAGCTTATAAGGCCATTTCTAAACGTAAAAATACCGGCACAACAAAGAAATATAAAATACGATTTCATTTTTGTTAAAATATTTAATTTAATGCCAGTCGATGATGCGAGAAAATTACACTTAATTTCTTTATGTAAACCAGTAAAATGTAAGTCAGTACTAATAAAATACGAGCAAATTTATAACAATATTATTCAGTCGATGCAATCGCAGTCGATGCAATCGCAGTCAATGCAATCGACCGAGTTGGTACCCAACTATTAAATTTATCGCTATATCCGCGCCATTTAACTAAACTTTTGTTGCCGAGCTTTCTAATAACTTTTTCAATAACAAATATATCTTGTTCTGTTTTCTGAAGTTCTTGTTCGTAAAAACTGCCAGTTATAGGTTCTCCTAGCAAATCTTTCAACGAATATGTAACTGGTATTGTTAAAAGTACTTTATCAACAACAAATACTTCTTCGCTCCAGTTCGGAGTAAATCCTTTTCAAACGTTTTTTTCGTCAATGAAATTCTAACTTTATCGCCAACTTTAAATTTGTGTCTTCGGTACATATTTTCATTAGCTAGTATTGGATTTGCAATCGCTTCATTTGGTGACATTCTAGTGGTTCGGTGTTTCGTGTTATTATATTCGTCAACAATTTTCTGCAAGTTGTCGATGTATTTATTCGTGTTTTTGGTCGTCAAATACTTATGATTTTTTTCGTTAAGCGTGCGATTAAATCGCTCGACAATGACGCTTTTCCCCTCATTTCCAGTAACGTATTTTTTAATGTTATTTTGTTCCAAAAAGCGCTCGAACTTTTTGTTAAAAAACTCTGCTCCATGATCGGTCCAGATTCTATTCGGCTTTCTTTCCGTAGTTGTTATTATATGCTTTAGCGCGTCAATCATCGAGGTCCCTGTTTTATCAGAAACCGGTACGCTAAAAGCATATTTACTGAAAACATCGACAACATTAAACAAGTATTTCTTTGGAGCGCCATCAGCGCCAACGTTAAATTGAGCTAGAGTTGACATATCAACTAAATCTATCGCCCAAATATCATCAACGGCATTTGCTACAACTTTACGTCGCGGAAACTTTTTTTTTTAGGTCTATGTAGCTCGACTGCAAGCGACGTTGTCGCTAGGTCATCATATAATTCTCTACCGAGGCCAAGTTTATATTTTGCTCCAATAATACCCTGTACCAACCTCCGGTCAACACGCTCTCGCATATTTACTGGTTTCATTTCGCGAAGTTCGTCTAACATTGCTTTGTCGCAGCTGTGTTTTGTTTCGCCACTGGGTTGCTCAATATCTCTGTAGCATATATCATGTCGCATCGCTATTGCGTCAACCTGATTGTAAGGCTCCTGTCCTGGCAGCGGATTATCGTTTTCGTCAAGTTGCTTATCAAGCGGATTCCACGGACCAGTATATTTATGGCCTGGCAATGTCCAACCGCCTTTCGGTTTCGGCAGTTTGCCAATAATTTTGTGTATATCTACACCTAATCCAATTATTTCTCTGTTATTGCATTTCTGGCAATATGTAACAATTTTATTTTGCTCGAGACATAAATCTCTATCTGCGTCGCAGTTGCACGTCATTATTTATTTATTTATAATTGATAATTTGTTTGGTTTTTGGTCGAATTCTGACGTTTTTTGGTTAAATTCTGACGTTTTTTCGTCAAATTTCTTGTTTTTTTGAGGGTCAATACCCCAGGGTTTTTCAATATAAATTTTATCATTTTTCGATTGAAAACCGGTTTTTCCCGGATTTTTCTTGATTTTGTTTGCCGATTTTGCTTGATCTTGCTCGTTTTTGTATAAAAAATATCGAAAAATGATAAAATTTATATTAGAAAACCCTGGGGGTTTTGCCCTAACAATTTGTCAAGATCGGCCCGATTTTCACTGATTTTTCATCTAAAAAACGAGATTTTCGAACAAAAAATCCGGATAAAACCGGTTTTCAGAGCAAATCAATAAAATAAAATAAATATTTATAATATCGACACAGTTTTATTATTGCACAACATTTTCCTAAAAACATAAGTATTGTTTCAGTCGTCTACTAAAATAACATCAGGACAGCCCGCTCCGGACTTTGTTGCTGGCAAAAACGTACTTTTTCTTTTTCCACAAATTGCGCAAATACTTTTCATCACTATTCTATTATTATTCGTTTTTTCCGTTTTTTCGTCTTTATTTTCTGTTTTAGTTTTACATTTGAGACAATATGTTGACATTGTTATATGTGTAATTTAGATAAAATTAATCGCGATCTCATCATTAGCGTGAGAAAGTTGTTTGTCAAATTGCAAAATAAATTTTAAAAAATCTGGATTTTTGGTCATCTGTTTAATGAACATTATGCAATAATATCCACAAGCGGAAGTTCCAACTGGTTGAATCTGATTAGAAGAATAATTTATTATTTTGTTTTTACTCATATATCTTTTTACCGCGTCACTTGGTGGAATTCCGAACGAGTCAAAATAATTGTTATCAAAAACAGCTACCCAATGAGCACCAGATCCGTCATTAAAATCTTGTATATTTATAACACAAGAACCTGGCGACGTTGCAATCGCTGCAAGTTCATCTTTGGAATAAACTCCGTGAAAATTTTTTACTTTTTTAAGTTGATCAAGTATATCAAAATTACTTAACGCGGGCGGCGACTTTATCTTAAGACGTTTTAACGTCTCGTTCCTGGCAGCATTAGTCCTCGTCCTCGTCCTAACAGACCCGGCAATAGACTTCCCGCCATTCCTGCCAGTAACGGGGTTATTGGAAGAAATCCACTCTGTGTCTTTTTTTTCGTCGTCGTTGTTCTTTTCGTCGTTGTCTTTTTTCGCGTCGTCTTTCGTTTAGGCATTATATTTAATCTTTAGACAAAAATTTTCTTTATTCCACTACCTTTAACTGCCTTTTCTGATGCGCCAGAAACGCTGTTGTCTTTGGCAACTCTACTATCTTTAACTGCTTTTTCTGTTGCGCCAGATACTGCCCCAGCCGCTGCTGCTATTCCTAATTTACCTAACACTGGCAAAATTTTAGGTAGTAATGTTCTGGCTATTACTGATAGTGCCGGACCGAAGAAACCACCATGTTTTGACATCGCAGTTATTTGTGCAGCGCTTAAATTTAAAACGAAAGGTTTTTTGCGATCGTATTTATTTGCTTGATTTTTGGTTAGCAATAATTTTGTTAAAGTCCCCAAAGCACTCGGGTTGACCTTCAATGAAACCGGCCTCCGCTTCGCAACAGCAGTTGCTAATTTTTTAACTTGTCCATCAGTTAAATGTATTTCTTTTATAATATATTTTGTCATCTTATATAACGATTACAGATTAAACTTGTATTGTCATTTTACCTCCGACAGAGTCGATTGTAACAGATCTGTCGCTTATCGCTAATGCATATGCATATAACGGCACTTGAACTAATGGCGCTGCTGGAAGTTCGAGTGTCCAAGTGATTTCAATATCAGCTGTGCTGTCTACAGATCGCTCGCTATGTTTACTAACATCAAAGTAAAATATCGGATAAAGTGTACGAAATTCCTCTGCTGATATCTGAGTTCCATCGCCAGTATCTTGATATTTCTGCATTGAGTCAAGAAGGTACATGTACGGTCTAGCAATGTTTTTATTGGCGTCATCTGCAAAATTACATTCGATCGCTCGCTCTGGGTATTGCTTTGAATTTATTCTGGCATATATTCGTTTAACATCAGCGTTAGCAAATATTGCATTATTTCGTTGTTGGTCATTACGTTGACCTTGTTGCTGGAATACAACAAATAATTGACGCGGCAGCTGCTCACTCGATGTTGTTGTGACTCGCCATGTGTAGTCGGTGGTATTCGGAACTGCTGTTTGATATATTTTATGTTGCTGAAAATGAATTTTATTCGTGCGTTTTTCCAGCATACTATCTAATTCTAATGATTTAGTAACTGACGGAGTTATCCGTGGCATCCATAACGCAAGTTTGTTTATGACAAATTGTACATCAGCCCCGCCAGATCTGAGAAAACAGTCATTTTGTTCTGCTCGATCTAAAATAAGCGTATGTTTAACTCCACGAAATACTTTATTATAGTCCCTGCAAAAACCAAATATTGTACTTAGCGGCAACATCATTGTAATTTGACGTGATGCTGCTGCAAGTGCCTTTCTCTTAGCATAACCTTCATTGTAGCGTCTATTTCTTAAGTTAATTGCGTTATTAACTATAGCTAAAATTGCAGTACCATCAGCGGCTGCTCCTGGTGGTTCTATACCAAGATTATTGCAAGCAGCAATAACCGAAGTTCTTGTAGCGTCTGCATTAGCGGCTGCACCTGGTGCGGCTATACCAAAATAGACAGCATTAGCGATAAGGAAATCTCTCACAATTACAGCATCTGCACCTGCATTAGCTCCGGCAGCTAATGCTGTTCTTAAAATAAATTCATTTATCGCAGGAAATATTATACCAGCTCCAGTATCTTTAAACCACATCATATTAGTTGCAGTTGATTTGGAGTAATCGTCGGAAAACGAAACGATATTTAAGATCGTACTTGCAACTTGTAAGTGACTTGAAATATCTTCGACAGTTTGATTAGCCAGCTGATATCGAGCTCTTCTAAATAAACACCAACCATTGTTTATAAGAGCTACTTCTACTCCAGCAGCAATTGCGGCAGGTGGAACAGCTGTTGTCATAATCTGGCCACGAACTTCTAACATTGCTTTGTGAGGCAGTAGAAATACGTCCTCGTCTCGTGTATTAAATGTTCTAACACCAGTCTTATTAGGTTCGTTAGAATTTTCATCAAGATATTCAACATACTCAAATTCCGTTACTGTGTTGTCTATGTCATAAGTTTCTGCAAAATCGAGATAATTTTTCACAGACATTTTTATATTTTATTAGGTTATATAAAATTATTGCGGAGCTGTAACTTTAGATATTAAATTTTGCATAATCTGCTCGCCCTTTGGTGATAAAAGTTTTTTTGTTGTTGTTATCATCGCGCGTTGGGTTTCTTTTGTTGGTGCGATTTCTGAAATAACTTGCTTGATTTCGGCTTGCGTCTTAGGTTCGCCTTTTATTTTATCAGATATTTTTTGTCCAACTGCAGTTCCAGCAGCAGATGCAGCTCCAGTTGCAAAAGCTTTACCCGCGTCAAGTGCAATTGGCGCAACTTTACGAGCTAATCCTGGGATATTTTTAACAATTTTAGTAAATATATTTCCGAAAAATCCTCCTACTATTTTTCTTCTGTAAACTTTTTTCTGCTTCATTATATCTGAGGTTGTATAATTTTGTTGTCAAATCTTTCAAAAATATATGTTTACTGTTGTTCGCCTACGCAACTCGTAGGTGCACGTAATAAGTAACAACTTCGTTATTCAAATCCAACTGTCTTCCAGATTGGTCTGTCAATTGCATATTTACTTCTGTTATTTGATTTTCAACGTTTAGCGGATAATAAATAATATGACGCGGACTGATTTGCATGAGAGAACCTGGTGGAACTTCTGGTGAAAAACTGTATATTGTCCGACCTTTGCTGCCTTTGGCTGAATAAGAACCAGACGCGATCGAGCAATTTACCAATATCGTGTTAACCTCACTTATATTTACTGGAAATTCACCGTCAAATGTTTCGGGAATTTCATCATTATTAAGCTGATATATAGAAGATTCAAATCCAATTACTGATGCAAAACCTTTATGTAAAATAACAACAAATCCATTTTTTAATGTTATTCTAGCTCGCAATGTATTATAATTCGGTGCTAGCTCAAAATTGTCTGCATTACCGCCATGCTTTGTTATAAATTCTTTTATCGTTTTATTCAGATCAGTTATGTTGTAGGCCCCTTGTGGAATTTTAATATCTATATTTTCAGCAAATGGAGTATTTCTTTTTGGATCTTTTTTATAAATAATAAATGTAAGCGTATCATTGATACCAGTTTTAATGTTTGCCATGGCGTTCCAACAAGTGCACGAAATTAATCCAATTTCGTATTGTTTTTCACGATCTAATTCTATTGGCGGAATATACTTTACCGAAAAGTTCGCGCTGTCTTTATCAGATTGACTAGAGTCGAGTAATAGCGTCGCTGATATTTATTATTATATTTTTATAAAATTAAGTCGCCGCGATTAAGTCGCGATGCAAAGTATCGTATTCGTCAGATGCTAATAAATTTCTCGATCTCAAATTATCAAGTATGTCGATGATTTCATTGTCGATTTCAACACCAACATTTCCTGCTTCTTTTGATGATATCAATAACATTAATCTGCCGATCATTTCAGTAACTGATGCGAATATTCTGACTCCAGTTCCAGTTTTTTCTTCTCTATATTTTTTTCACGAATTCTATCTGTTAAAAAAAATTTTCTTCTAAAATCCCAACCCTTACCAAAAGGTTTTTCTCTGCTGCTATCTGCTGTTTTTCCAAATACAAAAGCAATAATACCATATCTTATTCTATCATAAAGTGGAAGTATATTTTTCTCTTCTGTAACTGTTTTTAACTCTTTTTTAGCATCAGCCGCGTCTCTTATTATTTCATTTAATTTATCAATTAATGCGTTATATTCTGCATCTGTCCATTTAATTATATTATCAATATCTTTTATTTTTTCTTTCTCTAAAAATTCATCATACTCATCTTTTCTTATATCATTATTTCCTTGTTTTATATACCATCGTTTTTGATCTTCAATTTCCATAAACTTTACAGTAAGCTCACCAACTCTTTGTTGCTCTTCTTTAAAATCTTTTATTTCTCCTGATAAATTTGTTATAATATTTTTAATTTCTTGTGTTGTTAATGTTGTTAATCTTTGTTCAAGTTCCAGCGGATTATTTATCAACCGATCTAATGTAGCTTGTCTCGCAGCAGGATCAGCTATATTTGCTACAAGTGCCTCAGCTAATTTTCTTTTTTCCGCATCAGATCTCTCAATAATTCTTCCAGCAGCTGCTTCTTGTTGTTCTTTAACTAGTCCGAGTAAACCTTTTTCCCGTAGTTGCTTAAGTTCTTCTTCTGATAGTGGTTTAGTTTCAGGTTGTTTTCCAAGTAATGCTTCAGTAATTGGTTTGAGAGCGGTTGCTGCTGTTTCTGCTGCAACAACTTGACCGCGCCGTGCTTCCTGTACTAGCTGTTTAAATTTTGACTGAGACTGTGCAAGTTTTTTTAGATCTTCGATATGTTTTCTGTACTTTGCTTGTTTTTCCATTAATTATATACTATTTTCTATAAAAATTATTGTAGACAGTTTTCAATACAACATCGAAACATTTTATTCTTATCATTCGTTAACTTATCGAACAAAAAGAAATCGTATCATTTGCCGTTGCTTGACGGTACAGTTCAATAAATTTATCTTTTGTTACGTCGCCGCATTGTTCGTTCGCGATATTTCTAACGTCAATATTGTCAAGTCCAGGAAATAATATAAAACAGCCAGTATTTCGCCTAATAAATCTGTCAACATTATAATATCCTTGAGCGAGATAAATAGAATTACATTTCTTATTTCGCGACAGTGAAAAATACGATCTGATTTTATTCATTTCCTCGTTGTTTAGCGGAATATCATCAAAAACAACTATTTTATGTTCGGACGAATCGAGTTGATTAACTGGAACAAGTTCTTCCGGTTGTTTGATAATAAAGAAATCTTCGCCAGATTCAAGATCGTCACGAAGTTTGTCATTATAATTGTTAAGTAGCTCGTACTTATCTTGCTGCGGATTAATTGTGTAAATATAAACACGATCGTAGTTAAAATTATCTCTGAGAAGTAAATTCATAAGCAAATTTGTTTTGCCCGATCCAGTTCTACCAACTATAAGATAATGACAATCTGGAAGTTCATTGTTATGTTTATGTTTCACCAACCGCTCTGTGTCAAAGTTTAATATGGACGATTTTGCCATTATACAATTTATAGTATATAATTTTGTCAAGCAGTAAATAAATAATGAGTTTTTATTCAAAATTTGGAACATTAGTAGGAGATTCAACAGCTGATAAGCAAGCTGATTTATCTAAGTACGCAACTCTTGATCAACTTAGAAAGGAAATTACTAATTTATTAAATATCACAAGTGTCGATCAAAATGAAGTTGTTATTTTCCAAGATAAAGAAGGACGATTAAAAACGAGTAATATACAACTATCAGATGTTCTTGTACGAATTCCCGCCGCGGTTGTTAATAATATAGTTACTTTTGCCGATGAAGGTAAAATACAAGATTCGGGCAAGTCTATTAACGATTATGTTAGGAAAGCTGGCGATGTAATTACTGGTGACATTGTTATGTCAAGAAGAAAAATTACATATCTGGGAGATCCAACCTCGGATAATGATGCTGCAACGAAAAAATACGTAGACGATCAAGAATCCAAGTACGTGTCAGTTCGCGGTGGTATAATGCGTGCATTTCTCGACATGAACAACAACGGTATTAATAATCTCAGAACACCAGAAACAGATTTCGACGCCGCAACGAAGAAATACGTCGACGATAAGGAAATTCCAATAACGACTTCGTTAACGACAATCAATGATGGAATTGCTACATTTAGAACTGATTATTTTAATCATGTACAAACATTTCTAAATTTTCGTAGAAATGTAAACAGAGTTATTAACGAATTTTTTGGAACTCCACCAACTGTTATTATTAATCTCGCTGACATTAACACAAGACTCAACGATATTATTAGTGGCATTCCTAACATTATTCAAAAAACTAATCTCATTAAAATTCCTCACGGACGAGCTAACAATATAGTGTACACAGTCGCATCAGGAAAAGCAACATGGTCGCAGCAAAATAACACTTTTAAACATACCGCAGAGGTCACTGGTGTATATAGATTATCTGTGTTTAGCATTGCAATTCAGTATATTTACCACATTTCCATGGCGTCATTCAACCGATGATTTTTCTGGAATTGTGTCTATGGTGTTAAACAAAGATGTCGAGGAAACGTTTATGCTGATAGCGAATGATAAAAAGTTAACTGCAGCGACTTATTGTTGGTGTATTGAGTTTGTAGCTGAAACTCCCGAATTAGTTACTTAAATAACGATGTAAAATATGTAAACAAATATTATATAATGAAAAAAAATATAGTCGATTTTAATCATATTTCAGAAAACATTCCGAAACAAGATGTTGACGCTCTAATGCAATATTACAGATACTATCATAAAAATCTTTGGTGCGTCAAAAAATGTTACAAATACTATGCAAGAATACTGCGAGTGATATCATATCTACCGCTGCTAATGACCTGCTCTGTTTGTTAGATCAAATCCAACGTGTCTGATTGGTTTATAATAAGACATTATATATATTTCATTTGTTTAATATAACATTTTGACTAATAAGTACATAGTAGTAGTGAGGACTGATGTATCCTGTCTCAGAGACACCTCGGCCCCAAAGCGTTGTACGTTAACATTTTTTGTCAGAAAATGTGTTAACATTTTGAGCTAACAAAGGCTGCTGACAAAAATGTTAACATATAACGTTTTGGGAGGGCCGGGGTGGACTTTGAGACAGGATCATCAATTCCTCATTACTACTCAAATGAATGAAATCAAATAATGTCACAACATTCAATGTATCTGCTGATTGATTTTAAAACAAGAAAAAAGAAATAGAAATTATATATACAACCTTGCGCAACATTTTCCTACTCAATCTATATCGCAATACCTCCCACGTGACCTATTTCACAATACCCTTCGTCCCAATAGAACTCACTTGGATTAATCATCAAATAAAAAAAATATCCCAAACCTGTAAATATGTCAATTATCAATATTGATTTAAAAATTTGTCAACACCTATTTATTGCTCATATAAGAGATCAATAAGAGCCCAGGCTTTAACATAGTTGACAAGTTCAACGTGTTTAAAGAAAGGAATCGGTTACGGGAAATTTCATTTTTCAAAAAACGGGGATGGAGGATATATTCAGGAAGGCTTACACGTATTACAAAGATTTTTATACAACTGATTGTAGTATGTCTATGAAATGTCGCCTGCACTGAATGCGATGAACTTATTAACAGCAAGTTTAAACACACACACACACACACACACACACACACACACACATGCGCACAACGATACAGAGAGAGAGAGAGAGAGAGAGAGAGAGAGAGAGAGAGAGATCAAATTATACAATGACAAATAGCTCCAGTGAAAGAATTTCTGAGTTTCAATGTCTTCAATAATAATCAAATTATTAAATAACTGAAGAAATTTATGACCCTGGAGTAACCTATAAGTCAGCTGTCTGTACAATAGTTAGCATATAGGGACCTACTTCGCTCGTGCATAAATAAAGGAAAAGGCAAACAATGTAAAATGACAGTAAATAAACATACGAAGTCAATATTGTCAGCCCTAGGTAGTAAAACAGTTCTTTCTGAGTCAGACAAATCATTCATTTAAAAAATCTTCGAAAACGTTTTTCAATCCAAACTTGAATCTCATCTAGTCTTTTCGCACTGCAGTCTGCATATCGCCCTCACCATTGTCATGAAGCTGCCCTTCTGAGAATAGTTAATGACCTTCTCTCTGCTTTGGATAGTGGACGGATTACAGTCCTCACCCTCCTTTACTTCTTTGCGGCATTTTACACAATAGTCCATGATATATTATTCCACCGTTTATTCAGAATTCAGCGTTACTATGGTTCAAGTCCTATTTAGTCGACAGGACACAAACTGTGTAGATTTTATTTGTTTCTTGTTGGAATATCTGGAAACGAGTACTCACATTAACATAAAATCTGTTTTAATTCTATCTTTTCGTCTGGCTGAAGATGCGAAAGTTTCTTGTCCAGATTGTTCAATATTTCCAAATTCCGAAGAATGATTAAATTAAAATCACTACAGTCAGACTGCATGCCATTGTCTGATGTTCAATATTTCTGAATTCCGAAGATTGATTAAACCAAAACCACCAAGTCAGACTGCATGCCATCGTTTGAATCCTCACTGTGTAATACAGGTAAAACTAGAAGTACTGAATGATTAACAGGATTATCTCTATCACCAGGCTGAAAACTCATTTCATTTGTATTACTATCATACCTTAATTTCATTTTTGACTGAATAGATTAAAGTTTATTTCTTGCCACTTCAAAAGCTTCTGGCAAATTGTATTTGAAATCAGAGACATAACGGAAAGATTAATCTCTAATATTTTGTTAATATAACATGTTTCTTTTAATAACTTCAATGATCTACCGACATGTCCAAAAACTAAATCAAAAAGAAAAAAAACCCCCTAATGATTCTTGAAATGATTCCATAACAGTAAACAATAGCAAATGAACACCGTAATCCCAATCATTTCATGTATCAAAGCAATATGACCGAATCATATTCTTTAAAGTCTGATAAAACTTTTCCACTATCCGATGCCCTTCAGAGTGAGAGACAGAAAATTGAGATGGGACAGTTTTCAAAGGCTATAAAAGTGTTTTAAGGAACTTTACTACAACTTTTACCATAGTTTAAATTTAATATTCCTCAAAAGGAAATGCGTCTGGAAATCTTGTGAATATACACATTACGGTCAACACGTACTGGCGCTTAGATTCAAAATTGCCTGATTTGGGCTTTGGATTAGAGACCGACAGAGTCTACCATTAATCTGCTAAAAGGCTGGTCAAATGGATGAATAGGTATGAATCAGAGATTTGAATCTCAACAGGATCACCTTTATGATACAAACAAGGCTTGTCAGTTACACGTGGATTAACCACAACCTTATCCCCAGCTACGTCATTACCGAGCAATAAATGAAGACCCTCAACGGGAAAAGAAGTCTCCACACCTTCAGTCACGGGTCCTGAAACTAAGTCTGATGACAAATTTATAGAATAGAGAGGAACATTAACACAGCCGCACTCTACTCCCTGAATAAGAACACTTTCATTAGAAGAAGACTTCTAAGACAAAGGCAGGTATCCGATAATAAAGGAATCTAAGAAGCTCGTGTGCCAATTAATATTTTAATATAAATAGGTTTGGCAGAATCATCTATAAGAGATTTAAAATGGTTTATAATTCTCCGTATTCAAATCAGACGGGGATTTGTTTGACCCAACCAATATAATGCTTTCAATATAAGACCTTGACCTTGATCTCTTGGGAAAAGAGCATGTAGAAGAGCTCTTTCTTTATTATGTTGCTTGTTGTTCAACCCGTTTCAATCAGAAATGGTTGAAATGGGGTTTTTCTTTAACCAAAAAGCTGCTGAGGAGAATACGTATAAACAAAAGAAACTTTGCGAATCATGCAATAATTGTCAGCTGCACTAGCAGTATTTCCAAAGTGTCTACATTTTGTTCATCAAAATAGGTCTTGTCATCACTTATTTTGCAGTTCCGAACTCTTCAACCAATATGAGCTCTCGGAGGTTACCATACAATTTATCAACCTTCTTTAGTGAGCACCACTTATCAAACATTTCTTCTTTTTCACTTGCAAATTCGGCATGAGTTTGTCCATTTTTTTCCACAATTCCTAAACCTTTGTCGATATCCTGCAGCTACAAACTCATGGACTATTGTGATGATTCACATAATTGTTCATTAATGAGCACTTTGTTGTACGGACAGTGAAGTGTGACTTTACAAGATTTGCCAATAAGCACGCTTTGTAATAATAAATTCCAATGCTCTCTTGGCCATTGCAAAGTTTCAGCACTTTTTTCCTCAAAATGTGGGAAGTATTGATCTACCTCTTTTCTTTAAGAGGGAGTACTAACCTAATATTTATGGCAACATCAAAATTTGAACTTTTGTGTAAGCGAGAAGAGTGCTTTCTGCCTGCCATTTCTAATTCTTTAAAACTAAATTGCATTTCCCTTTCCACTACTGGTCTCACCCAAGTAACTATTATAAACCCATTACCATATCTTGATATCCCACCAAAGGCCTCAGTAAAGTAATTATTTCAAACACACGACTGTATCTCGCTTTTCTACCATTCATCTCACTAGAGCATTTATGAAGGAGAGTACACAAAATATGATGCAAGCTCTTGCTTATGTTTGTATGCGTGAGAAAGAGAAAGAAAGATACTATATTAAGAATGGGATGTTAGTGTTTAAACTTAGGACAGCAATGTCTCGCAAGGATATAGTCTTGGGAAATATATACAGTACGTGTGTGCGTGTGTGTATCTGTGTGTGTGTGTGTGTGTGTGAGAGAGAGAGAGAGAGAGAGAGAGAGAGAGAGAGGATTAGTCATTGTACCGAAAGCAACTTGAGAAAGTATCCATAAACACCACATTTTCTTACTCCCGTCATATATGTACATGCCAGATGTAAAGCATCCACTGCTTTCTCTCTCCCCAGGATGTTGGATCACTTTTCCTTCCCTCTAAGCGGAACAGACTAATCAATCTCTTACCATAATGTTGGATCACTTTATCTTCCGTCTAAGCCCCGAGTAGCTGAATGGTCTAAAGTGCTACTTCTACTACTACATAGCTATTATTACTATTATTATTATTATTATCACCACTACTACTACTACTTCAGTGAGAGGAATGCAAGTTATAGATGGAAAGGAAAATTGACCGAATGGCTGATATTATTATTATTTATTATTATTAGATGAAGGAGGAGTAAAAGAAGGAGGAGAGTAACAGGAGTAGTAGGACGAGAACGACGAGAAAGATAAACATGAACATCATATGACATTCTTCAGTATTTTATCCCATTTTACCCACATTACAAGAAAGTTCTATTGATTTAGTGTATGTTTTAATTACAATTTTATTTTTTGAAAAGGGCTGACAATTATTTATTTTTCATTCCTATAACTGTAAATAAAGGTAATGTGGAGATGAATATGGAAAAAAAAAACCTTTTCATAATTTTGTCAAATGTTTCCAGCTTTCTAATCCTTATCTAGCAAAAAAAAAAAGAAAAAGGCGTTGCGCTCAGCAATTTAGTGGTGCATACTTCTCTAAGGTGAAATATCCACGAGGGCACGATTTATTTTGTACAAGTATCTAGCCTCATTCCTTCTTTATGTACTGCAGATTATCTGGAAAAAGTCTACAATCTTAGTTCACCTAAGCGACAAAAATAATGCCGGTGAGCATTTATATTTTTGTGACTTTTGCATTCATTTAAATAAGTAAATGTGAAGCTTATTCCGAAATGGATATCACCACATTCGATAAAACACAACTTGGAATATTGAAACTCCTGTTTTAAAAACAAATTTTAGTTTTCAAAGTCAACCCCATTATTCCTCTCTCTCTCCGTCTGTCTATCGTCCTACAAGTTACATTTATACAGGACTATGTGAAATGAAACGAATCTGTATTCTTTTGCAATTATCCCAGTCCGCAGGCAAACAGCATCTAATTGTTGCTCACCGAACTGAAATTTTAAAATTCAGTAATTCTACGAATCAGCAACAGCTATTTTAATTTTCTCTGCGTTTATTCCTTTGGGTTCATGACTTAATACTACTACTACTACTACTACTACTAATAATAATAATAATAATAATAATAATGATAATTTCATGGATACTGAAATTGGTTACGAATCGGTTAACCAGTTATACATGTAATCTTCAATACCAGAATATTATATCTATAAATGTAACGTATACGTACAAATAAAATTCCTCCATACTACAATGTCTGGCACACTTACATGTCATTAAAATACATACACACATGCATACACGCATTAGGCTGAAATACACAGTGTCGGTTTAGGAGATGGGACAGTGGGGTGGACCAAGTTAGGTATCTCAACCTCTCTGAGCTATGGCATAATCAGAAATAAGAAATTCGTAAAGCGCATTGTTTGTACAGATTCTGGCAGATATGAAGATAATCTATTCAATATAGTTATTCTATTCCACTGCAGATCGCACTCATTTTGATTTATTTCCCCACAATAAATGCCTGTCACATCTAAACCTTGTTGATTTCCTATGTTCTTTAGTTTAGTTCCCTTAATAAATATGTTGATAGTGTTACGAGTCTATGATCTTAAGCTAAGTAGCAGAAAAAAGCAAAACCAACAAGTTCAGTAACATTCAACAAATAGTGTATTTACCTAAAATATAAAGTGAAAATTTAAGGAAACTGACAGTTTGCGAATTAAATCCCAATAATCCTAAGTTCTATCACAAGTCAAAAGTATAGCCTGTTCTGATGAATTCCAGATTTTGAATGTGCTCAAATACCAATTACCTTAAATGTGCCGATTCGTCAACAGTCTTGATGTATAACAATGAAATAAGCCAAACTATCTTTGAGTGTATTCATAATGATCCCAAAACAATGCTTTACTCTGAATAGCCAATGTTCCCTTTGCAATTCCACCGATTAATTCCTCGCAAATTCTAACTGACCACAGCTGAATGACTAATTCCAGTAGACAAATGTTAAGATAGGAATGCGTAATTATCTTGGTCACAACCTTTATAAAAAAATTTAAGACACATTAAAAGGACCAGTTTGAGGGTTATTTTCCAACCAAATTATTAAACAAGTTCTGTTCAAGAAAATTTTCAAACTAGTCCATGATCACAAATATCAGTAACTTATTTATAACTTACAAACAAGACAAGACACAGGTACGCTTTCTAGAACTTTTTAAGGTCAAAAAGCCATGACAACATGTTTACATTATTTTAATGTACAATTTACAATCATGAAAAAAGTTAGCTATGTAATATGTTCCTGACAAAATCCCCGTACAATCTTCAATCGTGGAAAAAAGTTAAAAACACAGTATACAAACACATAACAACATCTTCAAATTCTTTATTCTTTGCCTTGATGCTATTGTATTGCCACATAGGAATTTTGTTTTTTTACTGTGTTTAATTGCATTTTGTTGGTTTCACACCACTGTAAAACAACATAACTATCCTGTTGAAATTCTTTTCAAGGGAAGGAATTAATAGGATACTGTTGGATAGGACAATTCCATACAATCCCGAGGATGACTTGTTCCATTCCTACACTGAAGCATAATCAAGGATTCCTTCTCTCTCGTTTTTAAACGAAGTAAATAATTTAATATTGTGAATGCTGATGTAACCTTCAAACAGCAAATATAAATTTAAAATATACTTACCCTAAGAAAGAGTGCAAAAAATTATGTTTATACTGAAAAATTTAGTGAAAACTTTAAATTACGTTTTAACAGTTTTGTGGCTTCAAAGAAGAATGGCTGAAATGACTGTGGTAATGGCAATACACAACATCCTAATTTTGTATTTTACACATCTTGCACAATAATATAAATGTAAAAAGGTCAAAATTAAAATCCGGTCTTATCTACAAAATTAATTGAGACATATAATCAGATAGTCTTCGATTTAATTTTGATCTACCCCTTAGAACTAATAATGATAAGTAGAATATTTTTTAAATTGTAACGTTTAAAACAAAGGCTTTTAGACTGGAAATTGAATTAAAGAAACCGTACATGTGTCTAGGTAATTGAAAGCAAAACGGTCTATTTGCTGGATAACTTAACTTCAAACGCTACTCGTTTTTGTGCGTAATTTTGTTGCGATTAATGTTCATCATAATTGTTATTCAATTGGCGATGGAAATCGGCAAAATGTTTTCTAATTTTTAATATTTCCGTCATCTATAGATGTTCAGCGTGTAACATCTGCGAAGATAAATGGTGATGTGTTTTTCACAAATTTTAAATACACTTGGTAGAATCGATATCAATTGATGTATTACCTTGTATAAAGACTAGGATTACTTTGGCTAATTTCAGATTAGTTGGAACGATTCCCGTATCAAACGTTGTATTTATTAAAGCAGTATAAGGGTTCCCAACTTGAACTAACAGTTTGTGTAGGTGAGATTTCATCTATTCTTGTTGCTTTGTTGCCATGCAGTGCTCCAAAATATGTGTAACATCTTGAACACATATAAGTAGTCTGAAATGACATACGAGATTGGACTTTCGACTCCACACAATTGATAAGAAGTAAAAATTCTTGCGATGTAGAAGAATGTTTTCTAAGTATTGAAGTTAAAGATGTAAAACAATATTTAGGTCCGTTTCAATATCCAATGGCTCTGTCCTAGTATGGCTTCCAGCTTAAAATTTTGAGTGGAAATCATAAACGTTTCCATTTGAATTAAATTACAAAAATATTTATATATCTTTATACAGTCACTTTTATTCTCGATTAATGTTAAATAAAATCCTATGTAGCCTTAGTGATTAAACATTTTACTGAAAACCTGTTTTTGTAACTTCGTTTGTCACGTTGTCTCGTAACCCTTTTGCAATTAGTTAAATCGTGCCTGTTTAGATCTCCGATTTTATACATTAAGGTCTGATTTATAAAATGCATGTTGACAATTACTTAGAGCAGATTTCCAATCGGTCAAAAAGGTATCTTCATTAAAACTGTTATAAGATGGGTTCTTTATAATGGTATGGGCCTTTTGTAATGGCTTCCAGAACGTCTTGTTTCTGGCACAGGTTAAATAGTGGCTATTATTAGAGTATGTTCGGACGGAGTCTGGAGTGTAAATCAGGGTGCGAAGAATAAATCCTTCTTGTTCTCTATCCTTCCGCTCCTAATGTGAACTGAGGATGGACACTAAGTGATCATTAGCATTAAGACATGTTTTGCAAAGTCCTCTAATGTCAATTTGATGGTTATTGATAACAATATGCTTGAGTTCATTTCGTTTTGGATTTAAGTGCCGAATATTGAGATTTCTATATGTACACCATTTTATTAAAATATATTTTATAACTAGAATCAGATTGATAGGTATCCTGGTCAAGGCTGGCTTGAGATAAACATTGTCCATGAACCTGTTCGGTAATAGAGACAAGTTCCCTCGACTGAGATAAACAAGTGATTTTGGTGGTCAGTAGTAGTTATATGTGTCTATTAAGAAAGTGTTCCACTGCCGACAATTGATTGCAACGACGACAACAAGAGAACCGACGAGAGACCTGTCGTTGTCTCATCAACCTGAAGAAAACCACATTTATGTAGCAGAGGTAATCCATTCTACAGTGCCATACTTTGCATTTGGTTTTATTTGTAAGGAAAGATAATTTCTCAGTTTTTCCTTATTGGCTATCCTGGTTATTTAAAGAGGATGTTGTTTGTTTAACTTCCTTTATTTGGATGTTTCCCAAAAGGGTGCTAGCTCCGCCAGGTCATTTTCGTTTCCTAGACTCAAAGGTAAATTGTAAATGTTACTAGAAAATACATTTTGTTATGTGTTATATATTCAGTTATTACACTTTTGGAAACTGGTATTGTCTACTATGAAAAAACAACACATTTTCGCTATATTAATATTATCTAGGACTCCCTGGTAGTCAAGTGGACTATAGCGCTCGTCGTTACCGATCACTATCATTTCACCTTTGGGCTCGTGGGTTCGGGTCAGGCTCGACCAATGTGGGTATTTGAGTAAGTGAAATTCCCGTGGGTCAGATTTTCTTACTGTGGTTTTCTTCGGTTCTTCCTCCTCTAGCTATATTGGCTGTCATAGCAGCATATGATGTGCTGAACAATGGCGTTAAACCCAAAACAACAAAAAATATTTTGGACCAGTTCATACAGAATTTTCGAGCACGTTGGAGCAGCCATTTTGATCAGCTTTCTGTTTTAGATAGTGAACATAATTACCACATGTAAAGACATTTTAGTCACAATGTGTGAATGTATCACAGAGGTATAACAACATTATCTCAATTGTACATGTTGTCAATGCAAAAAATATCACCTAATTTCTATCTCAGAAGAACGTAATAAGCGGAACAAAGCAAATGTCTGCGCGGAAGTTACTCGATATGAAGAAAAGCATAGTTGACAGATGCTTAAAATTTACTTCACAATTCTCTCTGACTGACATTTAGATATGATTCTTTATTCCCTTTTACTGTACAACCTTTCAAGCTAATCTTTGCATATTGTACATTATTTGCGTATGATTTATCTATTCCTTTATGTTGCTTGTTAATGTTGGAGCAGTGATTTCTTAACCGACAGAAGGTATTTATTTATTACTAGACAATGACCTTGCTGGAAATAAGGTTGTGGTTAATCCACTTGCACTGTTTGGATCAAAACGTTGATCTTGTTGAAATTGAAATCCATTATATATAGTACGTCCATGCAGTTACCAGAGCTATTCCAAAGCGAACTCTTGAGAATGGTGTTCATCAGGTAATTATTTCTTTCAGCTGATATTTTTACTGGTCTGTCTTTTGATAAGGTCATTTTTTGCTCCTATTATTGATCAATCAATGCATGCTGATCACAGTGAAAATCATTTTACTACTCATTCACTCATGATAATAAACGACAATCACTCGTTGTGGAACAGGAACACGATCATCATATCTCCCGTTCGTTACAGAGGGTTATTAGTGAAACGGAAGCCACACAAGAACCAGTTTATTGCATTTTTTTTTTAAATGGGGTCCTTGTGAGAAAATGGAGACCACTTAAGGCACCCTCTGTGGAAGAGTGGCCCTTGAGCTCTGAAGTTGTTTTTTCGATATCAAATCAACAGGAAACTCTTCGTCTAGCACATGAAACTCTGTTGGCTGGTCATTTAAGAGTCAATAAGATTTATCAGATGATCTTGAGGTATTCATTTTTGGTCACAAATTAAATATGATGCTTCCAAATACTGTAGATTTTCTCACACATATCAAATGTTAGGAAAGCACAATCAAAGGATACCAGCGGGTTATCTGCGACCTAATTACGACTTTGACGAATCATTCAGCAGAGTATTGGTAGACTATCTTGGTCCCTTACAAAGGATCAAGTCACACAAACATGCACACGTTGACCATTATGAACGAGTTAACAAACATCCCGGAGTCAATTCCGGAGATAAATATTAAAACAAAAAAAAAAAAACTGTGTAAAAACTTTGATACTTTTTCACACTTGTTGGCCACCCAAATCTGTCGCGTCAAGGTGCTTTGAAAAGATATCACCAACCTTGCACGACAGCTGGGTCTGAAGTATGGAGAAAAATTCTTTGGGACCGTCGACAACAAGTCGAGAGAATCGTTGAACAAGAATTGCTAGAGCAGTAGAAGTGTTATCAAAGATGAAGCGTGACTTGGAAATCCTACCTGCGTGAAGTACCTGAGGGATTATTCTGAAAGCTCAGTTGGTCAATGCGTACAGTCGATATCACACTATACTGAACGCGGCCAACACTCATGCCATCTGGTCTGGCACTGGAGAGACTTAAAGAAGGAGCTTGTTGTTCAGCGTCATTGCGAATAAATCTACAATTGTCCTTCCTTATAGACCATTCAATGAAGACTGCTCGACCCTGTCTGGTCTAACTGTGGCGAACTCTAAGAGTGAACTCCTGTGAAGCTGAAGGGACCGCAAATGAATCTTTTATAAGGGAACGAGGTTCACTGCCGCATTCTGTGTCCCCATGAAAGTGAAATAGAAACGAGGAGACAAGGATGTCTTCGCAACCAATCTTGTTAAGATGGCAAGTATGTCTGAGGCTCTTTCGAGAGAAACATAGACTGTTTCTTGACGGGTGATTTTTCCTTGTCATTAGGACAATTCATCCCCATGAAAACAAATTTTGAGAAAGGATCAAATTCGACTTCTGCTGATTAGGGAATAGGTCTAGACAAGTCAATGTCTTCCGACAGAGAGACAGATCCCTCAGATGGACACTTTTGGGGATGATTTGCATCAATATTTTATGCAAGTACTGATTAACGTAAACCTATAAGAAACTTAAATGAGCCACTATTACACCCATGAAGGCCGCGGGAGCATGAACGTAGTCCGAATGGAAGAGCTCGAAATTATAAGATCTCCCGTCCCAAACAAAAGAGCTGGAACATAATGACGGATGGAAATGAATTTGTTGTGAAGGTAAACATCTAGAGTTTTATGAAGACTGCCGAGTCGATTGGTTGATGGCATTCCCGACAGAGGCTATTGTCTCCAGCTTGAAAAGTTCTTCCAGGAGATATTTATTGAAAGACGAAAGGTCGATGATGAGTAGATCCTCGTCCCTTTCCTTTGAAACAAATAAGATTTGAAATAAAGTCTCGGACAGTGTATGCTTGACATCATCTTTACGTGGTCCTTCCTTGGAATGGCGTAAACCTCTTTCGGTAGAGAAGCCAGCTGAGACTAAAGGAACCGAATGGAAGGTCCATAAAAGAAGTGGAGGGCCCCAGAAGCGAATCCAGCCCCATTATATATTGTGGAAATACCTTCTGGGATGTTGGGAAGAGTCGGAGCTCCCAGCGTTAGTCACGTGGACTATTGCCTATCTTCTGAAGGAAGAAGAATGGTCTGTAGAGCTCTTTCCTTAGACAATCCGGGCACAACCTCTTAAGAGTTTTAAAACAGTCTGACAGTTAGTGAGACCACTCTAGGGATTATGTATCCCAATAAATCTTCACATCAAGAAACGTAGCAAGCAAACTGCCTTTGCTTTGACCAAGCATAACCTTTGATTTTCCAAGTCAGCATCCCCGTATATATGAAGCTGTGCTACAGATAGCACCCTTGACAGTGATAACACGCATCTTGATGTCCTGGCAACGGCTTGATGTCCGAAACCCAGTTGGAGGTAATAATTCCTCCATCAACAGATTCATGGTGGCAACAGAAAAAGATCGTCATGCGTGGTTTTAGTAACTATTGCCCAACTTGGAAAGCACCCGAGTCCACCTTCGCTCAGTGTGGGAAGAATTGCAGGTTCGGCTTAGGCTGTACACCCAAGTGCCTATCTAATCTGGAAATAACTCTAGCCTCTGACGATCCCGAGGGTTTGGGACACAATTCTGAAGGATAGCCTTTTGTGTTCACATTTGCCAATACCTTGCGGCATTACTGAACACTGAGAGCAATGTAAGAAATTAAAGGCTGAACCCGAAGCACAACTGGTTCGAAATTATTTCGTCTAACACCAATTACAATTAGAGGGATGAAACATTAGAATCACTCTTTACTAGTGAGTTACTCAAAACCTTCAATATGAATTTAAAGGGACAGAGATAGAAGAAACAAAAGAAGGGAATCGACAAGACAGTAGGTACGATAACACAAATGGGATACGAATGACACATCAATTGCCAACTGACAACTGAAATGAGCGACACATGTAGAACACATGAGTTCTTAAGGAGAAGGTTTTCTGTGGAAGCTTCACTCAAGAGTTCATAAGGAGGTTTAGATAATGCCCCAAGAATATGGGCAGCCGTCACCGCCAAAATTACATTAATCAAATGGTATAGTATGAAATCAAATGATTTAACCCAGCAAATGAAATGATAAATCCAAATGATGTGGTGTTATATGAAATGATTTAACCCAACAAACGGAATGATGAATTCAGACTCCAAATGATGTTGTGCGATATGAAATGATGTAGCATGAAATGAAATGATTGAACCCAAAAAAATAAATAATGAATTCAGATTCCAAATGACGAGGTGTTAAATGAAATGACCTGGTATTAAATAAAATGATTTAAAGAACAAAACGTAATGATGATATTTGCTTCCAAATGACGTGGTATTAAATGAAATGATGTACTCTAAAATGAAATGATTTAACTCAACAAATGAAATCATGAATTCAAATTCTAAATGATCTGGTATTAAATAAAATGATTTAAAGAACAAAAGGGATTCATGGATTCTGAATCCAAATGACGTATTATTAAATGAAATTACGTAGTATGAAATGAAATGATTTAACCTAACAAATGAAATGATGAATGCAGATTCCAAATGATGTTGTATTACATGAAATGATTTAAAGAACAAAACGGATTGATGAATTCTGATTCCAAATGTCGTGTATCAAATGCAATAATATAGTCTAAAATGAAATGATTTAACCCAAACAATGAAATGATGCATTCAGATTCCAAATGATCTGGCATTAAGTGAAATGGTCTGAAGAACAGAATGGAATGATTAATCCATATTCCAAATGACGTGGTCTTAAATGAAATGAAACGGTCTGACTCGAAACAGCGTTACAATGTAAATCATCTAGCGTAAATCCAAACGAACACATGGGGTCGCTGTTATCTATGACGTATGAGTTCAGCACGCCCAAACGAATAATCTCCAGGCGTATTTACAGCATTCGGCTGAGATTTTTGCAGACGACATTGGACAGCAAAGGTAAGTGTTTCTTTTCGTATGATATAAACATGAACTATGTTTTCCAATCAGCATAAAGTGACTTTATCCACATTAATGAATGTGCGTGTATATTTTCTTTTTTAAGTTCTGCCCTGTACTGCGCGAGTTTCCAAGGCTCCAACAAAGCTAGATCTATCAACTAAAGAGATTAAATCTGGATCTTATTTGATCAGTATTAATTACCATGTTTAATGACCTTACGTAGCATACACGCTAAGCCCAAAATTTGTTGCCCGCCACTTTTTGTATATATTACATTACCGGCCGTACGTGCATACGCATTATTCGCCCAAGGTCTATAGGTTATCAATTCTTCTCGCCCCCATATTAGTGTTTGTTTTTTTATTTTCTTTTACTTCCAGGAGAGCGAATATAATTTTTATTAGAATCCCTTATTCACGAGTTTAGTGCATTTGAAACACCCCACTCTGCTATCCAAATGTATTGAATTTTTTTATTGGGGGGGGGGGGTAGTCATATATTTTGAAAGAAATTAATACGTGGACAATAAACATTTGCCCCCTTTGGAGTGTGTTATGACGAAAAAGAAGCACGGATCATGCTTGAATATACCCAAAATTTAGCAAATGATGTTTGAAAATATCAAGGAAAGGCGATTGATTCTATCAGAATTAAAAAAACAAACAAGAGCATCAACGATTTTTAAGTGATAGCACGTAGCCCTTAGGGTATAAACGCTCTCTCTCTCTCTCTCTCTCTCTCTCTCTCTCTCTCTCTCTCTCTCTCTCTCATAGAACGGTCTAAGCTTGGGCCTTCTGCTTTCTGTTGACTGCTGGACCAATACTAGCTTTTACCTGCTATCCATCGATTTAAGTAGCATCTATTTGGTATTTATTTGTACCTAGTTAAAAAGCCTGTCCTAGGACGGGAGTGATAAAAGTAAGTTTCAACATAAAAAAATAAAAAAAGTAAACCAAAAAAAAAATAATTAATGGGATGAGCAAGTTTAAAAGATAGTTTGAATTTAAAAATACAAGAAAAGGTATTTAAAAAATTGCGACCTCTTGTTTGGCAGTCTGACACATAGAAAGATAAATATGGGTATTAATATATTAAGGCTAGCAATTGCTCGTTCTATAACGGGAATGATAAATTTTCAAGATAAAAATAAAAAATTAAAACAAGTCAAAAAAATTGGGATTAGCGAGTTTAATAGAAAGTTTGAACATAAAAATAGCTAAACGGTATTTAAAAAATTGGGATGCCGCCGCGAGTTACGAACTCTCGACCTCTTGTTTTGCAGCTAGGACACACACAAAATTTGTGGGTGTTTATCTATAAGGCTAGGTTAACTGCCCGTCCTAGCACGCGAAGATAAAAAAAAATTAAAATAATGTTTTAAATAAATTGGATGAGCGAGTTTAAAAGAAAGTTTGAACATAAAAATACAAACAAGTTTTTAATGAAATGGGATGCCGCAGCGAGTTTCGAAACTGGCAACCTCTTCTTTTGTGGCCCAGACACATGTGGGTGGTTATATTGAAGCTTGTATGCACTCGGGATATTTCCCTGGAAAATGAGAACAGTTTCGTGGATATGAATATGCATTTCTCAAAATTCAAGTGGCAAATAATGCTTCACTAAAGGGTTTACTGGCCATGGAACTGAAAACTCGTCATTTTGATTTATATTTTCGTCATAAGTTTGAAGAATTTCGCCATAAACTTAACAACATAGTTTCTCTCTTTCTTTCCATGAAAAGATTTATATAGGAGGAAGGACAGAAGGACGAGGATTCCATGTATTAATGTAAATAGTTATGTATCGATATGTGTTTATATACGTGTGTGTGCGTCTTTTGTGTATTTTTAGGTCAGTCGCTGCTGTCCTGTCACTGTATAGTTTGGAAAGCAGATATCTTTGAGTATGGAGATAATTACATTGTCCGGCGATTTAAAGAATATATTTTGTCTTACATGCGAAGCAAATTTGAGGCATATGTATCATTTTTCTACTTTGATGTCATTGGCAGTGCGAATAAAAGAAAATATAATAATAATAATAATAATAATAATAATAATAATAATAGTAATATGTCATGTCAAAAGTAACAAATTGTCCTGGCCACAAGAGCAATGTTTGTTTTAAAGCATAAATACATTCTAACTTTGCATGCAAGCAGTGGCGTACTAAAGGTAAATGGCGCCCGGAACGACGATGATAACCCAAAGGGGTTTTGGCCCCACAAGACCTCTGGCGCCCATCCATGGTTTTGGTGCCCCAAGGTCAATGGGGCCAGGAGCAAACACTCAGTCTGCACCCCCCCCTTAGCACGCTACTGCATGCAAGTTGATGTTATCTGCTTCCTCCTGCTGACATCATTGACCTAAGATCAAGGATTCTTAATCGTAGGCTTCCAAATATAAGTCAAGTCCTATAGCTCAGTGGGTTTTGATATCCTTGTCATGCCACTTAATATTAGATAAAATGACTAGCGATTTTAGATTATTTACGAAAATAGTCCATTTCAGTCAGAAGAAATTCAGACTTTGAACTGAGTAGGACATTATCATCCATATACATTCCAAGACGATGAAACATAAAGTAGCTAGGGTGAATGACCCTTGTCTGATTATGTGATAATCTGCGGAATTGCGAAAAAATGATTGACACGTTTGTGTAATTGTGTCACATACACACAAATATAAAAACCAGTTTCCACAAAAACGTACCTCTTCATCAGACATTTTAGTCCAATGGTTCCCGAAAGTGTTGTAACAGAAGAGGTTGGGTTTTTTTTTTTTTTTTTTTTTTTTTTTTTTTTTTTTTTTTTTTTTTTTTTTTTTTTTTTTTTTTTTTTTAGTTGTTGTATCAATGCCTGGTTATCATAAATATATACAATCAGGTTAAGAAATAATGTTCACCCACAAAAAAAGCGACCTCCAGCTACATCATCATTAACATCAGCAGCGCTATCGTCATTGTTGTCATCACCATACCATATTATTTTAGATAATTCATTTCTTTCTTGTTCTTGCTTTTCTTCTTCTTGTTCTAATAATAATAATAATAAGAAGAAGAAGAAGAAGAAGAAGAAGAAGAAGGACAAGAATAAATAGATACATTTATTTATTTATTTATTTATTTATTGTCGTGGTAGCTTCTAACTTTCAGTACTGACTCATTTTAAGATCAACCAATAACATCGCTCTCTCCAAAAACGTAAAATCCTGTCAGTTTCACAGGCTTCCACATATCAAGAAACTCGGTATATATGTTGCTTTATTTCTTATATGTTGCTCACTTCTTGATCAAAGTACATAAAGGAAGACGTACTTTAGGCATGAAATTGTCTTTGGCAATATTAAAAGTGTATTATCAGTAAACGGTAATAATATATGGCTATATGTATATTAGGAGTAACAATAAAGAGACTATGGCCATTAAAATATTAAAATATTATATTAAAATAAATAATGTAAAGTAAAATGAAAATAAAAATAAAATAAATTAAAATAAAGTTTTTGAAATGAACATTAACATGGAAAAAAGCATATGATCAAAATTGACACGAACCATGTGCATAGAACATTTGTGCAACGAGTTGTAGCAATTGGCATTATGGTTAAATTATTCTTTTGTAGTTTCTATTTCTGTCCACATTCGTCTTCTTTATCAGCCAAAATTTTAGTCTTTTATCTTCCAATATATAAAACCTTGTACCAAAATAATAACTTTGTATTTTATATGAATATCTAGTTTGACTGAATTATCAATGTCAGGTACTTTTATAATTCCATTCCAGTTTTCCATCTGCGTATTATTTCTGGTGCGTCTACATTTTTAATATAAAATCGACGATGGAACTATTATTGTGATATATGGTTTTGTAAAGTTCCTTAAAAATTGTGAAAATAGAAAATATTTTACGAGAATCATAGAGACATGATACTGGGATAATTCAGACAGAAGAAAAGAAATTGATTCCATTGCTTTCTTTCGATGCATGTTTTCATCACTGTAATGACTTCCAGATTTGTAAAGTGGCATCTGATGAGCCCTTTGAAAAACAAACGGTCCACATCTTCAAATAGATCAAACAAATCAAAAACATGGAAAGTGTATCAACAATTAACATCTCTTGATACTTTAAGTTTGGGTCTATAGGAAGCATTACAACTCTATTGTGTTAAACTAAGTAACAGAAACAAGCGAAACCATTAAGTTTAAGAAAAGCTAACTTTGTGCACCATCAACAGATCTATTATGTCAAGTAAATTCTTGTCCTTCTTCTTCTTCTCATTATTATTATTATTATTATTATTATTGGTGAACGTGGTTTTGTGCTGTTGTTGTCTTTAATTTATTCTCTTTATATTGGTTTATTGCGGTGCTGTACACCTAAGAGCTGTTCTCCGCCTTTTTTTCTGACATGCCTGGTAGCGCCACGAGTTATGTCAGAAAAAAGGCGGAGAACAACTTATTGATCCAGGTGGTGCTAAATAGTGACGGTGGTTGTATTGTTATTAACTCCAGTAGGGATCTATACCTTTTTCATAGATTTTATTCAATAAAATATGTATATATGTCACAGTATCGCATGTGCAGGAGCGCACGCAGCAAATATATTATGAAAAGGAGAGCGATAGATGCATTACAATCAATATGTAAGGTATGTAAAGTAAGTATAACTTAAAACGAGATGAGAATAATGTTAGCGTACGACATGAAATTAATATTACGTATGCATATGAGTGACAACATCATACGTGGTAATGCTTGTAAAAGAATTTTTTGAAAGTGGAAAGACTTAGTTTCTAATGATTCTACGCCCAACTATATAAATGATATGTTCAGTAAAAGGACAAATAATACCAATACAGTTTCTAGCCTATCGATACTGCGCTCTATGTCAAATTATATTTCTTCATCCTAAGCCCTAAATGTAATTGTATAAAAATAGTTTGGCCTTCTTGGGTCCAATCATTTGGAACTGTCTACCTATATATATATATGTTAAAAATGCATATTCAGTGCCTTCCTTTCGTCACGGGTGTTTGAAATGGGATGCAATCCAAATAATGTCCATAACCGGTCATGGCCAATTTTGTGGTATATTTGTATATGTATGTATTATATAAAATGTCCCTGGGCGTTCACCCGTGTGTGTGTGTGTGTGTGTGTGTGTGTGTGTGTGTGTGTGTGTGTGAATGAAAAAGCTTTCAATCATGCATGGTGGTGTACACAATGCTCTGTGTGCTGTGTCCACACTTAATTGTTCCTGTGTATATCAATCATCATACCTTTTCTGTATGATATGTTTCTCAGCTGTATTTTATATATTTGCCTCTACATATGTGGATAACTGAGAGACACAAAGGAAATTAGTTTTTGTAGTAATTGTGTCACCCTCATGAAATAAAAATTTATTATTATTATTATTATTATTATTATTATTATTATTATTATTATTATAAAATTCAAAGAGAAATTAACTTTGAACGAAAGGTGGCAAACACAAAGTGAAACGCATGAAATTAATATGTAAAATTCAGGAGTGGAGAATATATATATATATATATATATATATATATATATATATATATATATATATATATAATGAACGATGGGATACACAATATGATGGCGATTATTAACTGGGAAGGTAACTGGGAAGGTAAGGTACAGTTAAAAGAGGTAAAGTATATGGTATGGAATTATGATCTGTTCTAGGCTGATATCAATTACTAGTTCGAAGTTATATATGAAACAGAATAATCCAGGTGAGCACCATTTATCCATGAAGTGAACCAGACTCAATCTCTAAAAAGACGACTTTTATTCTGCATATTAACCTGGATAGTAAGAAGGGTGCATTACTGGATATTTGCTTCTTTATGATAATATGAACGAATACGTTTAATCTATATCGCGTATTTTGGAATGTCTGATTACTTTCTTTCTCAAGAACAGTTGAGTGATATTTAAAGCTAATTAGAATTAGGCCAACACTACGCTTCCCGTCCTGATTATGTTAACATTTAAAATGAAATGTGACCCGGTGACCGCATTTCTGAACAAGCTGCTGTCCGCTTCATTTGTACAAGTTCTGTCTCTCACGTGGGTTTCACAATCTTTCAGAACGTGTGAAATATCAGGTTTGCTTGATAGATGCTGATTTGCATTCATCAAGAGTCAAGTATCAGGGTTTTACAAAAAAATCACTCGGACAAGCTTTGATACTGTTGTAGGCAAGGGAATTAAATGTCTCCATTTTACGCCATATCTCTCCCTCAACGGTTACTACCATGTATGAACGAGATGTAGATGCCTCAGGTTTAACAATGCCTGAAGAAAAATTATCTTTCATCCATGCTTTATTCCCTGCTGAAGTGTTTTCATATTTTGGGCGCGATGTCGAAGTTCATAATTTCTCTTTTGAGCATTTTATAGTTTTCCGATTTCTTCAGTTTCTTTAAATCTTGCCACTTCGGCAGCAAGTTTTCTGGTCCCGTTGGCAAAATAACTAGTAATTTTCTTCCCATCAGCAATTCAGCAGCAATGATGTTGCACGATAATATCAAAATAGCTTTGGAAGGGTCGTCTGCCTCTTTTAGCATTCTTGTCATTATTTAAACAGCTCTTGAAGCAAGACCGATTTTCTGTGAATATTTTTTGCATTACTTTTAACATCCCCGAATCCATGGTATATCGCAAATTGACTATAGCGGATGTGTAATGCAGACCATTATCTGCAATTTATATTTAGGATTTCTTTTTGAAGTGATTCTGCTACGACCAAGCATGTACTTTCATTAAGAGACTATTTTGCACTGTAAATTCACCTCTATCTGACCAGTACGATTCAAATTTTCTTCTATAACCCGATTTCTCTGGCCACCCCTGTTAACAGAATTGTATAAGTTGTTTGCAAATCGCCTTATTTCCATATTCAGCTTTGATTTGCTCAAGTGAGGTATTTGATACGGGCAAATTGCTGACCACGAAATTATCATAGGCATTAGTCTTGGACTAAAATTTTCTGTCACTCTCAGAGTGATAACTTAAAGGTGTCCTAGATATAGTATCGGCCGTTAACAGATTTCTGCCAGCAAGATGAACTATAGAAAAGTTGAATCTCAACAAACCCATCTAAAGCTTTGAATTCTAGAAGGTAGATCTCCCAAGATTTTTGTGCTTCTTGTTGGTACTAGTGACTTATGGTCAGTTTCAGTTTTTGACACCCCCTATGAATAATACAAGGTAGTATAACAATTTTGGACATAAAATTTTGAAGAGGTCAGAGCAAACTCGGAATACACATGGTCACAATCACGCTCGCTTAATATGCAAGTGTAACGCACAGAATGGAATACTGTCCACTTAATGATCCACTTAAAGTCAAGTTTTCACTAGGTGCATTATGTCATTTACGGCCGACCAATGTGAGGGCAGTATTCCATTCAGTTCCTCGCACTTGCATATTAGGCCGGTGCGATCATGATCATGTCGAGCCGTAACGTGGGAAAATGGTCTGGCATTCCTAAATGGCATGATAGTTAGTCAAACGTACAAAGTTGAGTGCTTGAGTTAAACATCGATACCAAATATGTTACGCTACGCTATGTGTAGTTGAATTGTCATCGTTGATTCCTAAATAGGTCACGCGAGAAGAGAAATCGGCCTCCCTTTTACTATTTGATTACATGTAAGACTGACAGGTAAATTGTAAGCATCCCTGTGTTTCGCTACAGGTTGCACTCTTCAATATCACATCTAAGAACAGCTTGAGACCCAGATAGAGGCTAATAACCCAAGGCCATAGTTTCTTCTTTTATGAGTAAAAAATCAATAAAAATAATTTTTTAAAAAAATTTATATGGGCGTGCCAGATGGTAAAACGTGCATACAGAGGTTTCTACTGATTATATATTCACATGCTTAGCACAGGGATAAGTTTTATTAAATGTTATTATCGTATGTATGAGTATGACTGTAGAGTGTGTTGATTTCTTTCAATACCAACTTGTTTACAAGGGGTAATTTGCCATAATATAATTAACAGAAAAATATAATCAACAGTGCTAGGAATTAACCTTTCATTACTAAGTGAAGGATAATATTTATGAATTTCTTATTTATGCGATTTCTTGTCTGCAGTTGACCAATATTCTTTCTTATACAGTTTAAATCCTTCTTGTCCAGGTCTAATTATGCATAATTCCAGCATCAAGACCCGACTGACATGTTTTATAGGAAGAATCTTACTTAAAAAAAAATTAAAAGTCGCTGATACCTTGACTCTGCGCATTGCAGCAGAAAACATTGCTACTTGCACGCATCTTTACATTATGCCTTAGGGTTAGACAGCATTTACACAAGACAGTTCATACGTACCTTGGTGAAACTGTCTTCAGGAG
Source organism: Megalonaias nervosa (assembly GCA_016617855.1). NCBI lineage: Eukaryota > Metazoa > Mollusca > Bivalvia > Unionida > Unionidae > Megalonaias > Megalonaias nervosa. The sequence continues at coordinate 59,144 of JAECUM010010292.1, forward strand.
CTTTATTCATTATGTAAAACATTTCTATACTGGTTTCCTCAATCGGCGAAATTCGATGCCATTTTGTTCACTACAGTAACTCTGAGTTACTGTGAGTGAGATTCCCCACTTCCAAGACCTAAAGTTTTTAGCCATGACCACTCCATTTTTGACATTTGTTGTACACTATTCTATGAAATCACTATTCGATTTGATGGACATGTGGACATATACATACACACATAAGTACATACACACAGACACACACATACATACATACATACATACATACATACATACATACATACATACATACATTAATTATTACGACTCCAACGTTGATGATGCCATATCTATCTTGAGGAGGGTCGCAGACCAGATTTCCTCCACCTCATCATCAGTTACATCCTCTGCATCTGGTTCATCTACGAGTCACACATCATCTGCATCGGTATCGGAGGAACACAGGCGCTTGTTTAGAGGAACAATGGTATATAATTTCAACAAACCCCACCATTTTCCGCTGTTTAATTTTACGAGCTACATCATTGTCATCACAGTGTTTCGTCTTTCTGTCTGCCGTCCTGAGTTGTTGATGTCATGCAGATTTTAAAATTGAATTTTAACTTTATTTTATGCAACCGTACCATTTAATCAGTTTAAGTATGTTTAGCAGATTCAATTGCCAATAAACTGAATTAAATGCTATGAGAAAAACAATAAAACCATTAACACCAACTAATTTAAATTTTTGCCTATCTGTCACTTGCTAATGTCCTATTGCTAATGTGTTAAAATGTAACAACCGTTAAACTTTAATTAAACATTATGATTCATAGAATGTGTATCTGTACACATGTGCCCTGTAACATTGATAGAAGCCTAGTTTATCAAATAGGTCTTCTTTGAATAGGAGAGTACATGAAAATCACCATGAAATGTTATTGATTTTCCCCAAAATGAAATGACCTAGGCATCATCTTTTGCTCTATGACAAAAGCCCACTTCATCTTTATCTGTACATTTAGACTTGTCACGGGTTCTTTTTGTTTTGCACAGAGATTAAATCCATATAGGGCGAGAACTGGTAGGACTGATAACAATTTGGTCAGGATCGATGGAAGAAGAAAAGATACCCTTAATTATCACTATTTATCACTATTTTAAATAGTTCCTTTATTTCTGTTTTTGTTTTGTTTTTGCCATATTCAGCACCCAAGATAACACTTATGAATGGATAAATACATTTCAAACAATCCATCTAATAGAACACACACACACACACACACACACACACACACACACACACACACACACAGAGTCAATAAATAGCCTCAATTTTTTTGATCTGACACCAGCACCAAAGCACATCAACATTCAAGTTAACCACTAGAACACAGCACAATGGTTTTTTTTTTTTTAAATATCCTGTCCTAGTATTATTCTGAATATTAAATAAGTACCCCAACTATAGAATTGACTGTCTGCATGATGTGTGTCTGTCTTACGATCCACAAATGTTACTATGTGTTGGTTTCTCCACGTGTTTCGTTGTTATTGTTCAGCTATGTCTGTTCGTTAGTGTGTTTGACGATTCACAAATGTACTTTGTTAAATTCTGATGAAATGGCCACATTTAATATTTCCACAAAGGCAATTTATCACATTTTTCACACACAATTGCAACAGAGAATATGAAACCTAAGTATGAGCTATAAATACATGCATATTTATTTCTTCATTTAATTTTAGTCCGACAGGAACGTGTGGGCATCCATGTCTCACAAACACATTCCTAGCTGCTTCATTCATTCATACAACAGAAACTTATATAAAGTTTCAGGAAATATTGCTCATTTTATGTTCTGATTCTAGTCACCAAAACAAGTAACCTGCGGTGATACATCTTTCTAATTTAGGTCGCACGATGACTCGATCTTTTGTTTGTCTGAGTTCCAATACTTCTGCTACTATTCCATCTCCGGAAGAAAGGAGAACCCTACGTAAAAATGGCCTTGGAGAAGAAAAAAAAAGTTATTATTCCTGCTGATGCATTGCATGGCTAAGTGAGAGAGGCCATACTAAGGTAAATATGTTTTCAAAAAAGTAATGAAAGTTGATAGGCAAATCTTTGAAATGAAGGAAACGAGTGAAGTGCATGTGAATAAATGTTCGTATGTTAAGTTCTAAATCTGAGAGAATGAACTGTCAAAAAAGCTCCAACAGGTAGGTAATCTGCAACTCAATTCCGACTCTAGGTTGTTCATGGAGTTACAGTTGAAGTCATAATAGAGAAGATACACCTTCGCTTGTCGATGTGAATTATGTCTGCTATTTTTCTTGATGCAAACATTTCTTTCAAATTTGATCTCTATGCGCACTTCTGTTTCACAATATACGGATTTGTTAAGTTATAGAAATTAACTTACTCTCAATAATGCGAAAATATACCAAATCCCGTCGTCAAGTTGTCCCACGCCTCTACATGAAAAGAATATTCCAGCTTCAAACGTTTTTCTCTAATGTTTACTTAGAATATTGTTTCTTGGCAAATCAAACAATTAAGTTCTTTTTTGCTAAACCATCAAGTTTATGTGTGAGTGGGAGTGGTGGAAGCTAATATTTGTTGGACCATAAATTATGTTTTAAGTTCCTATAGCATTTTGAAATAAAATATTCCACAAAATAAAAGTTCAGAAACACAATGTAAACTTTGAAATACTTAGATTCAGTAGATATGGTCTATTTTATTTATAGACCTAACTGTATCCTTTTACGCGGTTAGTTTTAATACTCTAATTGTTTGACCAAGTGTTTTTCTTAACGTTTAAGTGGACAAGTAATATTTGGTTCAACAAGCTATGTCCTACGGTTTACTTGTCCAAACCAAGTCAAAGTATAAACCAAATTTTAGATAAGTTAACAAAACAATATTTTCTAATTGAATGATATTCAAAAAGAATTTACTGAAATATAAGTCTCGATGGTGATTCCTCTCAATACTCAACATCATCCATTCAATATGTCCAGCTTGAATCAACCTTCTAAATAAATTTAACCATGTCTCTATTTCTGAAATCATGATGCCAAACAATCACAGTACATAATTTTTTTTTTTAAATTTAGTTTAAGAGTGAAAATTGATATAAAACTATTATCCGTACTCGAAATGAAAAAATGTAATATTCATTATCTGTTTTCCAGCTCTTTTCCGGCTTTAAATCAGTGCGGTGGTTTTGAGCTGTTAACGCAAGCAAGCAATTCTAAACAAGTTTTAACTACAGTAAGTCATGGAAGCTGCAATGCAGAAGATATTAGGGAGTTTGGGACAGGTCGCATATACATCAGGCCGATTCAGAAGAGTATCACTATAATTGACATAGAAGACTCCTTTGAAGAGCAAGAAAAGTGTTTGTCTTGTTTAAGCATGGTACCTTTAAAGGATCTGAGAGAACTTATGCAAACTTGTCAGGTAAGTTAGTCTGATAATCAATGAACTGTATCAGGCATTTTGCTCATTTTAAAGTTTTAACATTAATCCAACAGTATGTTACCTCGTTTATATTCAATTCATGTATATCAAACAAAGGTTCAATTTCTAAGTGCTGTCATCTTCGCTAGCCAAGGTTCAGATATGATAACCCTATCCACGCCTTGGCGTATCGGGCAGATATTTCTGTGTTTCCGGTCTGTGAATTTCACTGGATGCGGCGGCAAGCCACAGCATCCAGTCAAATTAAGTTGTTCAAATCTGAACACTGTTCCTACATGATCGGGACAAGGGGAGCATACAGCTAGAATGGACTGATAACTAAGCAATTTTCTAGTGTCAGTCCGTGTTTGCACAAATTTCTTTCACTCAAATACACATGTAATGGCTTCCCTCTGGTAAATAGTCATACTTTCGAGGTTAAACATCCAAAGTATCCTTTTAGGTCAATTGCCTCCACCATTTTCGGCCAATGTACAATGCACCACGCTATTGGTTAGTTGGCATTACGTACGACGGGAGGCAGCTCATGAAATCCAATAGATGTCCCTAGGACAAAGCACCAATAAATATCTTCGATCCACCAAGGTGTAGAAAGGATTATCTATCATATCGGAACCTTGGCTAAAGAAGAGGAAGTCCTGTGTAAATGAAGTTTTACTTTGGTTTTCTGTTGAGAGTATTTTTCATAAACTGTTGAGATTATTTTTCATAAACTTTATTGATACCTAGACGGAATCAAAGCGTATGCATTTCGTTTGGCTAGAAAGTGCCTGTTGTTTAGATCACTAAATTTATACGATGGTATCATGTGTGCATAGTATTTACGCAATGTTGGGGATTGAGAGTGTCATTACTAAAACCGTACCTACATATCTTTTAATGATTTTCAGAAATCAGGAGAAGATACAGATTTAATTGAAATTTTCAAGTAAGTTGTATATTTTTGAACCTAAATTTTAGATCTACTTGACTCAAGACCAGATAATTTGTGTGACGGTCTTCTGTCCATCCTTCAGTATTTGTTTATTTGCCTTTTCTAAGGCATTGAGAAAAAAAAGTCATATCACTTGGCAGATATTTTCATAATGAAGTGTAATTTCTCCTCCATGAAAATGGTGCCCATTGCACATTCAAGTAACCTGGGTCAGCCTGAAAAGGCCCTTTGTACTCAACCACATAAAATGATATTCACAAAAATAAACTGATTCACAGCAAAAAGCCTCCGTCACATTTTGATTGGCGTCTGACTTGATAATTCCATACAGATTATTTCAGTTGGATATATAACTAACTATATAATTATACTTTCCTGAACCTCGTAGGATGTTCTGAAATCTGGTATAACTCACTTATTGGGATCTCTAAAGGGAAAACAATTTTTCATATACCTGTTCAAGTTCACAATTTATAATTTCAGTAATTTTATTCAAACCCAAAGGAGGCTAACAAGCTAACACATTCATTCTGGTCAAGTATCAAATAGCTCCTAACGTTTGTGTACAGTGTATAGTTCCCTGTACAACTGATGTATGATTTACATTTGTGTTGACTGTATAGCTCCCAGTACATTAGATAAATAGTTTACATGTGCGTAGAGTATAGTATAGTTCTCTGTAAAATTTATATATGATTCACATTTGCATAGAGTGTACAATTCCTTGTACAACTGATATATAATTTACATGTATATAGAGTGTATACTTACTGGAAAATTTATATATAATTTACATTTGTGCAGAGTGTGTAACTCCCTATACATTTGATAAATGATTCATATTTGTGTGGAGTATAGTATAGTTCCTTGTACAACTGACATATGATTTACATTCGTACAGTTCCTGCAAAATTAATATATGATTTACTGGAAGTAGACTGCATATATTTGTTTGGAATCCACTAAAAATCACAATAGATCATCACTTTAGTAAAAAAATAAGTGAGGCTCCAGTGAAGATTGATCATGCATTATATATTTTGCATTGTCTCCTTTACTCAGTCCACTGATCACTGCCCATGTAAACTAACTAAATGTCCTGTTGGTGGAATATATTATGTGAGGTTTTGCTTCATTGTTAATCCTCTTACATCTTACATAGTTCGATGATGGAATTTAATCATCCTTGATTAATAAATATGCCACTTGATAGCCATTCCACTTGTGTCCTAAATAGCTTCCAACTATTAAAGTACAGTTCTTATCTGAAGCATATGTCTTGTAGAATGCATATAGTTTTTATGAAACTTAAAGGAGGACATAAAATCTGAATCGAACTATATTCATCTGATTTATCTAATGTTGCAAATATATTTTTGTGTTTTCAGCGATGATCCAGCTAACGTTAGTGAGCAGCCTAGTGTTGTAACAACACTTAAAATATCAATGAACAACATAGTACTGTAGCCCCACTTCTCAACACTGGTGAAATGTACAGTAATGTACCCATACTTCCAAACATCAAACAACAGGATAGTGTCGTGGCCACATTTTCCAACTCTGACACTAGTGAACATGCTGGTATAATAGCAACAGTTCACCGTACCAGTGACGAGCATGGTGGCAGATCAACAGACACTGGCACCAGTGAACAGAATAACGATGTAACCAGACGTCCCAACATTGGTGATCTGCATCATACTGTAATGACAGATTACAGGTCTTCTTGTTTAGTCGACAACATGGCTGTGATTTTGGAAGGAGTGTAAGTGTCTAAAAACTATTTTTTGGAAAGATCTAATTATGAGATGCCATGTTGTGTTGTTGTTGTATACTTTCATGCTTAGAAAAAAATCGATCAATAATCTTTGTTAAAAGTATATGAAAAACAAAATTTCTTTCTTGAGGCCAGTCTGTGCCTTTTCAGCAATGCACTACTTTACATGAGATGGTGGAAACTCCTTTGTCTTGATGGGTCATAATAACGCATAATAAAATGCAGGTAACTATAATTAGTTCATTTTACATGCCAGACTATATATTTTTGTGCTAAGTGACTGTCTCTCTGTTGCCATCTGCAAAAATGGAAATATTTTCTTAATCATGAAGACTTGTTTCACACACACACACACACACACACACACACACACACCAATAAGCACCGATTGATACTTTGTCTATCAACTAGTTAATCCGGTTTCTTCTGCTTTGGTTATCCAAGTAAAATACGTTAATTCCTGTATATAGCATGACTTCAGTCAGTTACATGTTTTCAGTGGATATCTTTATTTCTCACTGCCCGATGCACATGAATGATTGTTTGCCCTTTGAATTAGGAAAGTTAAATACAGTTGACAAATTTTAAGATTCTTAAACTCCCTCTCTCTTGCTTTTCTCTTCTCTTGTTTCAGTATATGTTGATGCCGTCTAAGTTTATAAAATTCCACCTGAATTCAGTACTTTAAGTACTTTGACTTGCTCTTTTTTGTTGCCACAGCAAGGACATTCATGACCCAGTAGCAGTCTTGCGCTACTATCAAAAATATGTAATGACTGGAAGTCAGTTAGACCAGACATCACTAACTGAACCTCTGGAGGATGAGACTCAGCCCATCTATGTGTCTCGGATGAAAATATTTGAAACAGGAATGGAAGAGATCTTGGAAGCGCCAAACCTTCTGGTACCCCTTGAGGTGACGTTTTATGGGGAAGAGGCTGCAGACCTAGGGGGACCAAGGAAGGAATTCCTCACTCATATGATGCAAGAGCTAATAAAAGAAGAAAGGAGACTTTTTGAAATGACTGAGAATGGTACATATATACTGAAAGATGACTCCGGTGGACTTGAAAGAAAATACTATTTTGGTGCAGAACTAGTTTGTGGTAAGCGTTATATTAAACGTTTCGTTACTTGCTGTAGCTTTAATTTTAACTATACTGGTCATAAATATGATGCGCTATCAATTGACAACATATCTGCAATGTGAACAGTACGCAGAGCAGAAGATGCTTTCATGTTAATTTTTGTGGTAAATAGCCTTGGTCTGCAATTTTGCTAAGCAATCATTAAAGCAATCATTTGTTGTGTAAAGGAATAGTATAGGTCCTTCATTCTGTTATTGAGCGAAAGTGTACCCTCTCTCTCTCTCTCTCATTGGAGCTTGACATGTAAAGCGATCCTAACTGTTTTAGCAAAAATATGTTGGACATTCTTTAACTCCAGTACCTCAGTTTACACGACATTGTTGTATGCATGGTCAATACATTGATATTTTTTGCGTGCATTCATGTGTCATTTATTGTAACACCCAATAAGATGTGGTTGTGATGATCCACATTTCTTGCTAAACAGGCTGTGCCACGCTTTTGGAGTTAATAAGCGTGAAACAGAAAAATAGTTAATTTGATTTAAATATATATTTCATTTAATATCACACGCGCGTCATCTTTGGTACTTTTCTAAAGTATCCATTCAGTTCTTGTTATCAATATTTTTAGGCTTGTCATTGATGCAGAACGGGCCTCTACCATGTTTCCTAACAGAAGAAGAATTGGAAACGCTCCTGTCCCAAAACTTAACACCAGTTCAGGCACAATTTAGAGATGGCTTAAATCGGCTTGGCGTTGTTGATATAAGCATAAATTAGTATTTAAACTTTCCCAAACCTGCCGCTGTAACCCGGACATATAAAACTCTTGTAACCTGTTATCATTATACACTTAAAATCCTGGCAGTGATTTTGGGACTACAATATATAATGTAGCTTGTTTATTAAATAAGGATTGTAACCATTGTTAAGATTATTTTAAGAGCATAAGTTCATCATGTATTAGATTATGTGAATATCAGCTAATCTCATCCAGCTTTATAAAGTTGGTACCCCTTATAGTTTCCAATTCTTGAGAGGTAAACTGAAGATGCGCATAACTGGATAAGAATCAAACTGATATTAAAGTCTTACGTGCAAATAAACGTTATGCTACAGAGTCCATTTTGTTATTGCAACCTTGCCAATTGAACAGTTTGGGTCAATTACAACTTATTATGTATTGAAACGCTACTTTTCAGTTAATGCGTCGAAAGCCGTGTATTAAGTATCTCTTCAGGCCTTCTGCAAGGTCAGCTCTGACACAGAGAAAATTGATCCATATCCTAAAACCAGTATTCTCCGATATCGGCTCTAACAGAAGATTAAAGGAGGATGGTACATGTCAAAAATTCCTAGCATACCTTAAAGAAGTTTCAGGTAAATATATAACATCTGTATAGATAACACGAAAGAGATAGTTCTGAACATTTTGAGAGACGTTGGATGGAAAATGTTTATATTGCCTCTAAAGAGATGTCGAACTTTTCTTCTTTTACATTTACATTTCTATGATATATTGTAAACAAATATGTTCAGACACTTGTTTGTGGGAGCTAGCGCAATGGCCACATAACAAAGTTGTTATTTCAAAGAAGATCTTGGACAATAGGTTTGCATAAACAATAAAAAAAAACCCAGTGCGTTGACCTTCAATGTCATTGCAAGATGTAATTATTTTTGCAAACATATATATATCCTTTCCTATGTTAATATGTTAGTACCGGTTATATTTCATTGTGTAGTATAAAAAACGTGACATTTCAGAAAGCGTTGAAGTCACGAGTTCAAATATATTGCTTTTTGTTTCACACCAATATATTCGATATTAACACATGAAAAGAAACTTATATTTAATTAAATAACAAACTTGCTGTTACGTTTATTATATAAAACTTACTCCTGAATCGAATGTTAGAAGAATCACTCTTCAGCACACAACCACCATCCCCTATTTTTGTATACACTGCACTGTGAACAGTTTTCTATATCAGCAACCGGCTATTTGTGCATTAGCAAATTTAAAACGGGGATTCCACTAGAATTCACTCAAAATAGTCTATATCTTTGGCCTTGTAATAAAACTATTATGACTATTTGGTATTCATTTCACTATACTGCAAATCATTTTTAAAAAAATTCATTTCGTATTCTAGGGAAATAAATTAGTTCTTGAATTTTACAAAACTTGTTGTTTTTCGCATTTTTCTGTTACTTGGTTTAAAACCATAGATTTGAATATATATATATATATATATATATATATATATATATATATATATATATATATATATATATATATATATATATTGCTTTTTAAAGGTGGTAGAAGAGTCACGGAGAAAGCCAAAGTTACATTGGAGAAAATATTAAAGTTTAAAGTTTGTGACGGCATCAGCAGAGATACCAGTTTTAGGATACCACATGCCACCCAAGATTGAATTTTTTGATGATGGAAGTATTCTTCCTAGAAGTCCTACTTGCACAAATGTCCTTTATTTACCTTTGGGACATTTGCAAGGTGATGCCGCATTATTTTCCTTTTTTGACTATGCATTTCTGAACGAATACTTCGGAAAAATGTAATCTGACATTTTTGCACTTCAGTCAAAGTCTGCTCCGAGAAAGGGCATAAAAAATTATTTTATTTGTCTGATATTACAAGCATTGAATATCTGGCCATGTTGTTTTATCATTAACTTCACAGAGATGTTGACTATGACTTGATAATATATCACTAGACGTTGGACAAAAATCTATATGTATTATGTTATATTCGGTGTGTGTGTGTGTGTGTGTGTGTGTGTGTGTGTGTGTGCGCGCGCGCGCGCGCGCGCGTGTGTGTGTTTTGTCTCTTATTTGCATATTCTCAATGTCTTCTATATACAGCGATAATGATTTTAAATCATTATGATAGTACAAACTTCATAAAATAAGACTTTCACAATACATCACAATTTCATATGTACTTAAAAATAAGATTTTCTTATAAATATTATTTTCTAAATTCTAGTTGGTAAATGAATAATATTGTTACATTATTATCAGTGGCGTAACTATAATATCACGGGCCCCAACAGCAAATTTTGTGCACCGAATCCCCCCCCCCCCTCCACGGTAGTTACGCCGCTGATTATCATGGTACAATCCAATACTGTATGTATTTCCTACTTAAACGAAATCCGGGAAAATGAAAATATGAAAATCTAAAATTTGGCTTACTAAGAAATACTAACATCTTGTCAAATCAAATTTATTAATGTTATTAAAGAAATATAACAGATATTTCGTTACTTACATATATTTATGAATACAATTTCGTAAAATTTGTTTGACCAATAATTGTATGTGACTCGAAATCCGAACAGAGACAATAGCTGGATTAGAATAAATATGCATGAAAATATCAATTTCAGGAATGATTTTACCTGATTGTCATAGTTGTTAAATTTCCAGACAGTAAAGATGCAAATTTTATTTCAGTTATTTAATGAGAAACTGATGACCTAAAGTGTCAGTTCAAAATCTGGAGCGACTGGGTCCTGTTTCTCTTGGCAGCAACTGAAAACCTCAAATGTTTGCACAATTATACTCGGTGGAAACAACCAAGGTTCTCTGATTCTGGTGCTTAGAGAGGTAACCACCTCGCGCTCAGTAAGAAAGAATGCTGAGAACAATGCCGTCATTACAAACGTTGAGCAGCACGTTCCGAGAGGTAGCAATACACGAAAATACAAAGTAAACAATGTACCATAAATATCGTTTTCCTGTTCGAAATCACTGCATAACAGTTAATCATAATGCAGTCGATAATAGACAGTTAAACATCCAGCACAACAAATGAAAGAATGCTGATCGATCTCGTCCAAAGCAGCCATATGCTTTCGACGAGGTACCGTCTCAAGAAAGTGTAAGCAACGGAAATAGGTACATGTAAGACTATAGTAAAATTGCATAAAAAAACATTGTTACGACTCTATATGGTCTGAAACTAATCAACAGAATGAAGCAAAACCGTCAAGTTTTGTAAAATTTACAAATAATTTAGTTCTAATATGAAACTTTAAGAGGAGTTGTATTATGAATTGTTACGTAGATGTAATTAAATTGCTTGTGTGTTAGTTTTAAAATTCTTTTTTATTTTACTTTTGTTTCATTACATTTTATTGTAATGATTATTTTCACGAGATTCGATATTCTCTTTCAGTAATTATATTTATGTAAAACGTAAAAGATGTTACATCAGCATTATTTTTAGTTCACCTTGGTGCGTGGTAGTGTAAATAATGTTTTATTTTTAACTTTATTTGAGATTGAGAATCTGGATAGGGCTGTTCTTGCTACGTGACAAATTTCATATTTTCTATTGCGTTGTTCAAGTGTTAAGAGACCACGTGACCTATCACGCGAGAACGGGATGATATTTTAGTTGGATTTAATACCCTTTCTGAGAGCTTTTCAGTCAGTTGCATTTTTAAACCTTGAGGGCTAGAAAGGTTTCAATTGTTGAAACCAGGTTGTTTTTGAAGTTCGTTTTTTTTTTTTTTAATTTAATAATTTATTCTCTAGAAAACCAAACGAGCGTACTTTTTTTTATAAAAGTTCTGGGAGAAAGAAATTCAGTGGAAATTTATTCTGGACTTATTCGGAAACATAAACTATGATTCAATTGAGAAATTGTTGCCATTTGTACAACGACCACATCTGACGTCACTGACTTCCATATTGGAACGTCGTCGAGATTCGAACCTGGATTCTATTAGAATTATTTAGTGATAGGACTTGTATTTTTCAATCTTAGGATTAAATTTTGGATTATATTCACAGATCGTAAGTCCTATTTCCAATTTTTACATTGTTTTCTAGGGAAATATATTATTTTGTTAAAATATATAACGTTTGTTGACTTTACTCTTTTCTATTTTTATTATTGTACGAGCCTACGCGTAACAGAATTAAATCCAAAATAATGCTAAACGTTCTATTCAAAGTCCAAATGAATAGGGTGTTCCAAATTAATTCCATGTCCTGAATGTGCTGATGTACCAACAGTATTTTTATGAGATGTGTGTTTCTCATAAACTCTTAGCAATGCTCTATTCCATGGCCAGAAGGAGAGAGAGAGAGAGAGAGAGAGAGAGAGAGAGAGAGAGAGAGAGAGAGAGAGAGAGAGAGAGAGAGAGAGAGAGAGAGAGAGAGAGAGACTCTCTCAAGGAAGGTGTCACTCATAACGGTGTAGATACGGTTACATTCTTTGGGAGGCTGAACGAACTGTAACGGGAACGACTGTAATAAAAGACGGACGGAGACTTCTGATTCTTTTGACGGAACGAACTTTATTTAAATACTTGATATATATAGATATATAATACTACATTCTAGAAATACACCTTATAAAGCCTTTATATTTAAAATACACGAAACACATATCAAATTATACTTTTCCTTCGAGATTGCCAACTTCATACATTTGTATAATTTCTGCATTTTAGAACATAATACAGATAAATAAATCTCCACTAAATTCATGATAGCCAAAGAGTATAAAATTCAATAGTTGCGATTAATGCAACAATCATTTTTTGAAGAATTATATTTTACTAAATTTAAAAAAGAATACTAATTTGAAATAGGTTATGAAACATTATTCATTACTACTTAAAGAATATTTTATTTCCAAATTAAATCTTAACATGAAGTTGGTAGCGAATTCGTCTTTTCTAATAATAATTACCACAAATACAAATTAATATAAATTCTTTAAAACAATTGAACATTCTATTACATTATAATACAAAATAAAACGAACTCACAAAAATGTTGCAAAGGTATGAATCTTTACCGTACAAAAAAAAATCTTTAACATTAAAAAGTCTCTATTCTTTAAAGAAATTTACAAACACAAACGATTCTTGCATGTAAGAAAAGACGGACGGAGTCTTCTGATTCTTTTGACTGAACACACTGATTCACGCAAGCCCGCTTCTCTATTTATACCATTGTGAACGTATGCCATGGCCAAATTTGGAATAGTGTTAGGCTTGTGTGCGTCCGTCTCGAATCAGAAGGAGGCTCCCGTCTATTCTTGCTGATACTGTATGTTACTTACGTCACCAGACAGACGATTTGCCTCATCAGCTTTATTCAGTTCAGAGAAACGGCTGAATTGTACAGCTTACTCAGTCAGAAAAAATGTTAAGAATCTGGCCACGAAGTTACTAACACAATTTACGAGTGCAAATTTTGCTGACTCGATATACAGTACGGGAGGTGTATTTGCACTTGCTTATAAGGGCGCACTCTTTATAAAAATAGTATATAGTTGTAATACGAAAATAAATAATATTACTCTCAATATATTTTAGTGCAAATTACTTCCATTATGATTTAATGAAAAATTACTTTTAATACAATTTAGAGAAACTTTCAATATTAATAATTTTACTCATAAATTCTGTCCTAATAGTATTAATGTGCAACAAAGGCATAGTCCAGAACTCTTTTGAACGAATTCACGATAATCACAGAATAATATCACACAATAATATTTAAGTACAAAGTCAGTGAGTTCTTTGTAATTTCAATGAGTAATCCAACTCTAAAATTATATCGAAACACAACATTAAACACATCTGTAGAATAACATTAAACAAAAACATAGAAAAATCGGAATGAATTCATTGTTCAACTCCTCTGCCTTGTATACACTTTATGGCTCCGTCGCAATATTTTCCTACTCTATCTACATCTGCCTCGCAATAACTCTCATTTGACATTTGACAATATATCCCATTTGACGTTTGACAATACCTCCCATTTAACATTTGACAATACCTCTCATCGCGACAGAACCCATCTGACTTCATCATCAAAAGGGAAATTACCCCAAACTTATAAACAGGTTCATTATTAAGTTTGATTTTAAAACTTTTCAACACATACTTATGTAGCTTCATTGCAATCTTCAGTCATGCACCAAAAACCATATTTGCATGCTTTATATTCTGTAGATGAGGCTTTGAAAGTCTGAAATCAATAATTCATGTACACGACTACATTACATTAATTATATGGTGTGATTTTTCTTTTTTCTGCAATTGCTTAAAGTAGTATTTTGGCATCAGTGACAATTTTCTTTCTTTCCTCCATTTGAAATTAAATTCATCTTAACTGCCTATTTGTAAGATTACAAATGAACTAATAACATAATCTTTGTTCGTTATTAAAGAGATTGTTTTGCTGTGAACATAACAAGTGATAAATTACAAATGGAGGAAAGAAAGAAAATTGTCACTGAAGAAAATACTATTTTGTCTGCATTGTATTCAGTCATTTTGTTTTAAAAATTTGGCTCTTAAGAACTGACTTTAGCTAACAGAATGAGCTACGGTGGCTCAGTTTTAAGTGAATTTAGCTAACAGAATGAGCTACGGTGGCTCAGTTCTAAGTGAATCTAGCTAACAGAATGAGCTACGGTGGCTCAGTTTTAAGTGAATTTAGCTAACAGAATGAGCTACGGTGGCTCAGTTTTAAGTGAATTTAGCTAACAGAATGAGCTACGGTGGCTCAGTTCTAAGTGAATTTAGCTAACAGAATGAGCTACGGTGGCTCAGTTCTAAGTGAATTTAGCTAACAGAATGAGCTACGGTAGCTCAGTTCTAAGTTGCAAACATCGCCAACAAATGTTAGGCTAGGAGAATAGCATATACTAAATTGAAGAACCGGCAATAAACAAATTTGTAATTCGGTCTCTGCATAGTAAACTCATGAAAGTTTTCCGTGCTAAAGAAAGGTTTCTCGATATTGGGCAAACAGTTTTCTAAAATTCTAATATTTTTGTAGAATACTGGCTATTAATTGATATAAAGCAGAAATGTTACAAAATGATGTCCTTTAAATGCTATTTATATTGACATGCATGGAATTTTGCTTCTTTGTAATGTTATTGTAATTTTCGCTGACTGTAAATTTGGTATGATTTACGAGCTTGAAAGAATATATTTCGTAAATACATATACTTTCCACCTAAGGAAGTAACACATTGTGAAGTTGTAATTATTTGTTATCACTTATTTGATTTGATTATGATAATCACATACACTGCTAAATAGAAGCGCGCGCACACACACACACACACACACATTGATAAAAGAATGGTGGGTATTTTAAGACTTAATAGTGCTCAGTTTCAAATCTCTTCAGTCTTTCTGGTTTCTTTCTTTACACACTGCTTTACACGAGGCAAGCTTCTCACCTGATCTAATTCTTCGAAGTATTCGTTAGCAATAACTTGATTCTCGTTAAATATACGCTGCAGTCCAAGTATAAATAACTGGCAGGGAGTCCTGTTGTTATCAATTCTCAGTTTATGATTGTTCCATGAATTCATAAACTGGAATAGTCTGTCATTTGTCACGTTTCTGTACACATAATGCAAGCAGAAGACATGTTTCTCCGAATCTGGATCTAAAAAGCCTTTTACTTCCAATGATACGAAAAGCTCATAAAATAACGAAAGCACAGCATTATACACATCACGCCAGAGCCTCTCTATCCTCGTATTGTGGACACTTTTTCCAGTTATAAAACTTCCCCTATTAAGGCCCCGACGAGGGTGTGAGAGCATGTATTGAGCCACTTCACGGTTTTCCACACTCATGTCCGGTCTCACTCGTGATGGAAGGCTCCATTTGGAAACGGCTTCAGTGAAATGGTTCAAAACTGTTGAAGCCCTATTATCACAGTTGCAAGCTAAGTAGACAATAAGTCTTGTGAAACCATCGATGCATCCGTGTATTACAAAACGCCATCTGCAGAATATATGTAAATGGCTACACATGTCAGATGAGATAAGAAAATTTATTGCCTTCATTATTGAGATGGATATAATAATGATAACACCGCGTATTATTATATAATATAAAGTTGATCAATGACACCTTGCCAGCTGTCTCGCTCTAGAATGTCGTCCATCATACCTTGCAATCCAGATATATAAATGTTTAATGTAAACTTCAGTTATTATGATATTTGAAAGTAACTAAGAAATTCATTATAATTGAAGAAAATCTCCAAGCGTTTCCTATCAAGTTTGCTAATCAATTTAATGTCAACACATTCTTGATTCATTCTTATTAAACATTGTATTGCTCAGATATTTGTAAGATTCATAATTAATGGTGTCATATCTTAATTAAACGTGAACACTAAATGACCAAATACTTATCCATGTCGATATGAATATCAAACCCAGCTTCCTCAAATATATGAAATAATATTTATCTCCTGTCTTTATATTTTTAAGCAATGTAGGCAAAATGTTTTTCGGCCTCTGCTTTGTTTACACAAACGGGGTAATATCAGTAGTAAAGGAAAGTGTTGGTTCTGGCCAAGAGACCTCTTTCCACCCCCTCCCCACTCTCCAAACAAATACGAATTACCCTCTCGGAGACCCTAAAATCTTAACCCAAACGATTTTTTCACAGCATCAAAGTGTTGGTTCTGGCCCAGAGACCTATTTTTACCCACACCCCGCTCTCCAAACAAATACAAATTCTAGTGCAAGACCTCTTTCCACCCCCTCCCAGCTCTCCAAACAAATACATGTGTATCTAACAGATGATGTATAAGGTAATGTAATCAATATCTCTACGAGCCAGCCTAGCCTTGTGTGGTAGTGTGAAGATCAATACTCTGCATTTTAATCCAGGTAACATGTATTAGTCATACTGCTGCGTCACGTAGAGATGTGTCAGACTCAATCACGTGATTTTCTAGAATGTTCCAGAATAGCAGTATATAAGGCGGTCAAATTCTCTCATAGTCATTGCGTGCTGCACGTTCAAGGGGACTCCGGTCGAAAGGGTAAGTGATATTATTTTATACCTCATCACCAATTATCAATGTTTCTACTGTTGATATTAGAAATATTTCATCATCACGATAGTAGAGACTAAACTTTACTTTACCACTCACACAGCGACGACATTCGAACAAATCTTTTATTTGCGGTTTGTTAAGAGGATATTTTTTGTCGATAAAATATACTTTTGACCGATCGAGATCGATGGTAAGTTTAGTATATTTTTGTTGACTGGTCGGATCATGAAAGTTTTTAAATCCCGCTGATAACTTCTGGCTCAATTGTTCAAGGTAATTGAAATACTCGCTGTCATCAGATCTGATAAGCGATAGTTTTAGCTTGTCACGAACTGCGGTAAAACATATACCTGATATTTCATTATTAATTTCAACTGTCAACTGTTTGCCGTCTATCATTAGATATTTGATCTTGCTATTGTAGCTATTTGTGACTGTCATATTTTCAAACATTATTTTTATTGTTTACACAAAATTTCATACCTTAATCATCGAATATAATATCGAGTATAGATCTATCATCAAAACAATAACCAAGTGCAAATGTATCTACTCCATTTTCGCAACAACGTTTGTCATCAAAATTACTCAATCCGCGTTTGATAATAACATCTGTTTCGAGTTTATGACGATTTGTTCGAATAGCCATTGCTCTTATAAAACTAACGCCGCCGTCAAGCGCGTACTTGTAATCATCAAATTTCATAAACTTTTTAACAAAATCGCGAGGCAGACCTTTTGCCTTTTTCGTTATTTTATTATTATCTAGCAATACGGCGTACATTTTACTGCGCAATCCGATAAAGTATTTGATGATGCTCGAGTTCATTTCATCTTTAAACTTACCACTAACCTTTTTATTTGTGTCATCATGAAATTTACTGTCATTAGGGTAATCGGAAAGATCAAACAGATGTCGATTATCGTATATATCTTGATAGACGTCCTCACATTCGATTTCATACACGAGCGAGTCGGTATCAGTAAACAATAGTCTACTTGACGGCCATTGATTTTTAACAAAATTGTAATGAAAATCGTACATGAGCCATTTCGATAAATCTAACACGGAAGCTCCAACGTAAATCGGCTTGTTTAGTTTTAGATTTGTTTTTCTTCTTTGTATCGCGACAAGATTTTCATTAAAAATTTTCATGCTAACAAAATCATCGTCCGACACAAGTTTGTTTCTGCGATTGATATCATTAACTAGCTCGATATTTACGCGTTTCCTAATATTTTCCATCGTCTTACCAAAAACGGAATTGTTCATAAGCTTAAAGAAGTTTTTTTTCAAAATCAGTTTTTGCTGCAGCTCTTCTCGAAGTGTTTGAGTTAATATAACCTTTCATCCACGGACACTGATTAAACTTTAAAACTCTATGAACTTTTCTCAAAACAAGACCAGCATCTACTGCTTGTTTTAAAACTTTGTAATGTAAAACATAATTTTTCTTATCGAGTAAATTTGGTACTAGTTTTTTGACCATAGAATTTTGTCTGGGTGATGCTGTCGCTAGTTGTTCTTGAGACAACGTAATATAATCTATTATCATCGATTCCGCACAGAAAGGATAATCGTTGTGTAAATTGTGTAGCGAAGTTGGATAATCGAGATCAACTTCAACGAAGTACGAAACATCGTCGGGTATCTTTTTTTCTGTCTCCGATAGAAATTGTTCAGCCGTGATCCAACGAAATCCACCAAAAGGCATTGGTTCTGCCATAGAATAACCGTACAAATTATTACAATATAAATAAATTATATACTTAGAAGGAAGCTTAGGATTATACTCTTTTAAGTATTTGTTGTTTGCTTCCGCATACTTTTTTGTTATCACGCTAATACCGCCTCGGATACCTTTTTCGATAAAATTGAACATATCAACGTCAGTCAGTAATTCTAACCTTACTTTACTAAACTTTAACAATGCGTCCCACGACAGCCCGGGAGCATAATAATACCAACAAGGATCTAGTCCATAATTGTTATAGCTCACTTTTCGAAAACTTTCAAATACGTCCGCCAGCAATAACACGTCAGTTTTTAGATACAAATCATGATAATCTCCAAACGTCTTACAATCAAATTCTTTCCAGATATCTTGTGCATATTTGTACTCATCATCGGTTGTATTTTCATTTTTAAGTTGTGAGTAAAATTTGTCCTTGTCAGGTAGCGACGTTTCATCAAATTTACTCCAATCATCGAGATACTCGTACGGAAATATTCCTTTTTTAGTCAGTAGATTAAATTTATCTCTAAAACAGTCTCGTAGGTTATCAAACTCGCTACAACCTTTTATTAGCTCATCCAATGATGCCGCCATAAATTGTAGGCTGTCAATAAAACGCAACTTATCTAGCGTAACTGACATATACTTTTCAAAATTATTTGGTATGCATTTGATTACGTTATCGAGTTTTAAACGAGATTTTACGTCAGGATCACCAAAAGCTTCTACGATAATATGGCTATCATATCCTCGAAAGTTGTGAAGAATAACTGGAATAAAATCTGGAGCATGAAATATTAAATTACATTGCTCATGAGCCGCTCCACGATACTGTCCTGTTATATGGCAATGGTCATGTACTTTTTTGTTATCATCAAAGGCTTTTTCACAAATATGACAAAATTCCGCTTGCTCGTGATCAGATTCTTGTTGAGACGTCAGTTTCATCATTGGAGTTACTCTTTCAAACGATAAAATATATTATCAACTTCGCTGATCAATTGCTTGAGAAGCCTAACAGCTGGATTTCTACCGCGATATAATTTAATTGGTTTAGATAATCTCGAATCAACACAACAAACTATCTTATACGCTACTCCGCACGGAACATGATTTTGAGTTTTTCTTGTGCTCGATTGGTTAGGATTATTTTCTACGCCAAGTACAGGCTGAAGTAAGCATTCGAAATCGGCGTATATGACGAAAGGAATTTTTAGTTTGTGATTGTGATGGACAAACTGTAACACACTATTTTCTTTAGACGGCATTGTTATTCGTTGTACGTCACTACAGCACTGCAAATGCGTTTGTAATGTTTCATTGTCTCTACAACCGTGCAAGCAGCGATAACAAAAGAATATTTTATTATTTCGTTTATTATACTGTCTGCCAACTAGTCCACTAAAGTTTTTAATCCAAACGTAATGATTTTTATAAAACAGCAGGTTTATTATCGATTGTGAAGCTTTTTCTGAAATGTAACTCGGATAGACGTTTTCTTTTTCGTTTAGTCTGAAAACGTTGATCGAAACATTATTTTGCTTTTCAAACTTTGGTATTTGATTTTCTGCAACTGGAAAATCGATGCCATTAAAATTTAATTTTGATACGTGACTAATATACTTGTCAACACGATCAGCGTGTTTTTCTGCTGGAAATAGCGCAGAAAGAATAGCCCACTGGAAACATCTGTTATCGAGGTTTTTAACGTTTACACAGCATTTTTTATTTTTTATTTTTGGTGGCAAATCAATATACGAACTACCGCGTAATACGTCATATTTTATTGTGTGAAATAAAATTTTCTCGATCATTTCAAACTTCCAACCCGAACCCAATTCGGTAAATTCTTCTATCTTTTTCCAAATTTCTTGGTGTATTTCATTAGCCAGTGACAAAAGATCAGTCCCGAGCAAAACACGTCGTGATTTTGCATTAATGTAAGGGTCTGCAATTTCCTTGTCAGTCGATCCCTCTGTCACAAGTAGCTTTGAAAATATAATGTGATATTGCACTAATATTCTTAGACCCTTATGTTTTTCAAGTTCACGTTTTACAGTTGGCTCTAGTAAATGATAGAGATTTGTTGCAGTAAAATTTACCAGTACGATTTGTTTATCGAACCGATAACTGTTGTCGAATCCTGTAAAGGCAGTCGCTATTTTTTCAGGTTCTCCCATAAGACTCTTCTTGGCTATATCTCGCAATTTCAGCATTGCTATACTATAGTGTAATATTATATGTTTAATTGATTGTTCGATCGATAACTCACTGCACGCCAGCTGAACAAACAATTAGAGATATAAAATCCTTATAGTATAATGGCAGAAATTTTGAGATATATCAGATTGACAGCAGAGGAGCAAGAAGCATATCATGTTCATCCGAAGTATAACCTATACGCTGGAAATGCATTAGGTTCGGTTATTAACATAAAATCTAAAAAATCTATAAGAAAACCAACACCAGCGGGTTATAAGATTAGTGTAAATGGAGATAATGCTGAGAGAACGGAAATGTTTAGAAAAGATTTTATTTATACTTTGTTCTGCGATGATACTCCAAAAGGGCAGCGAGTCTATCGAGCAAATGGCTCGATTAGCGATGACAATATTGAAAATTTAGGATTACAAGATGAGTTTCAACGTCATAAAGTATTTGATTTATACGAAGCAAATGATAAGGGAATTATACGACATATAAGGACAAAAAAAGTTATTGGAAATTTAAATAATAGCGGATATTTACGTATAAATGTCAGAGGAACACTAACCGATCATGTTGGTTATTATTATCACCGTTTTGTTTATGAGACGTTTAATGGCGTTATTCCAGATACTTTATTTATTGACCATATTAACAAAAATAAAACTGATAATCGTTTAGAAAATTTAGATCTAGTTATATCAAAAGAAAACAACCAACGTGGATCAAATTCTAACGGTAATAATTTCAGAAACCCCAGAAGATCAGTTATTTCAGTAAATCTTGAAACTGGAGAAGAAATGAAATTTAAATCAATATCAGCTGCAGTAAAATATCATAAAATTGATAGTAAATCAATAAAATATGTTGCCGATGGAATAACTAAATCAGCAACTTCAATGTCAACTTTTGATAGATTTGGTTTCAGATATGATGATTAATGATATTTCGTAATTCTGTCTTAGTAAGACAGCTATGTGCAAATGCCATAATATCATCGCGATCAAATTTTAATGTTATAAAAGCATTTTCATTAAGTTTATTTTTTTCTGCTGCTGTTAGTAATATTTTATGAGAATCACCTTGCGTAACAATAACGTCAACGGAATACGAACTATAACCCGACAGACATTTTCGAACTGCTTCGGCTAGTTCCTTGTAATTTAATATATTAACCTTTTGATGATATTTTACCTCGTCAGTCATATCTTATAACAATAAATTAGATAAAAGTATATTATAATATGAACTTGATGAAAAGACTTGCTGAAATATATGCGGAAGATACAATCACAGACAATGTTAAAATCACTGGCGATAAAGTCCCCAGCGACACCGTCGCCTGCGATAAAGTAGCAGACAATGTTAAAATCTCTACCGATATAATAGACAAATCTGCTAGTTATAGCGAAGATGATATTTTGTACAACAACGAATCTAATGATGACGATGAAATAGTCGCTGTCGCTGACAGAAAAATTTACAGCAGACCAACAACTGGAAGATATAATTTTAAGTATCACATTGCCAAAAAAATAATAAAATTTAATTTTACTGTTACTTAACAACAGATATTTTGGCAGCTTATCAGGCCGTTTTTAAATCTAAAAATAACTGGCCAGCGAAGGAGTATAAAATACGATTTTATTTTCGCTAAGATATTTAATTTAATGCCAGTTGATAATGAAAGAAAATTACATTTAATTTCGTTATGTAAAACTATCAAATGTAAATCTGTGCTTGTGAAATACGAACAAATTTATAATAACGTTATTGGATCGACTTAGTTGGTATCCAACTATTAAATTTATCGCTATACCCACGCCACTTAACTAAACTTTTATCGCCTTTTCTCCTAATCACTTTTTCGATAACGAAAACATCTTGTTCAGTTTTCTGAAGTTCCTGCTCGTAAAAACTACCAATGATCGGTTCCCCTGCCAGATCGTTTAGCGTGTATGTTACAGGTATTGTTAAAAGTACTTTATCAACTGCAAACACTTCTTCAGTCCAGTTTGGAGTAAATCCTTTTTCAAATGTTTTTTTCGTCAAAGAAATTCTAACTTGATCACCCACTTTAAATTTATGTCTGCGGTACATGTTTTCATTTGCTAATATCGGATTTTTAATTGCGTCATTTGGCGATAGTTTAGTGGTTCGATGTTTTGTGTTATTATATTCGTCAACAATGTTTTGTAAATTGTTAATATATTTATTGACATTTTTAGCTGTCAAATATTTATGTATTTTTTCGTTTAGAGTGCGATTAAATCGCTCTACTAAGACACTTTTTCCCTCGTTCCCTGTAACATACCTTTTGATATTATTTTGTTCTAGAAACTGCTCGAACATTTTATTGAAAAATTCTGCTCCGTGATCAGTCCAGATTTTATTTGGTTTTCTTTCTGTACTTGTTATTATTTGTTTTAACGCATCAGTTATCGACGTTCCTGTCTTGTCTGAAACTGGAACACTAAAAGCATATTTGCTAAAAATATCTATGACATTAAACAAATGTTTCTTATTATCATTAAATTCTGCCAGATTTGACACATCTACTAAATCTATCGCCCATATATCATCAACGGCATTTGCGACAACTTTACGTCGCGTAAACATTTTTTTTTTAGGTTTGTGTAGTTCGGCTGCGAGATCATCATACAATTCCTTTCCGAGTCCTAATTTATATTTTGCTCCAATAAAACACTGTACCAGCCTTCTATCAAAACGTTCTCGTAGATTTGTCGGTTCCATATCACGAAGTTCGTCTAACATTATTTTGTCGCAATCCGATTTTGAGTTTTCATGATCACGATAACAGATATCGTGACGCATCGCTATTGCATCAACTTGATTATAAGGCTCCTGTCCTGGCAGCGGATTATCATTTTCATCTAGTTGTTTATCAAGAGGATTATAAGGTCCAGTGCATTTATGGCCTGGCAATGTCCAGCCTCCTTTTGGTTTTGGTAATTTGACAATTAATTTATGTATATCTATACCTGTTCCAATTATTTCTCTGTTGTTACAACGTTGACAGTATGTGACAATTTTTTTTGCTCGAAACATAAATCTCTGTCAGAATCGCACTTGCATATCATTCTATATTTCTAGTCGTCTACTAAAATAATCTCCCTGACAACGTTAGGAGGGTATCCAGCTCCCGACGACGTCTTTAAAAATATACTTTTCTTTCTACCTCAAACAGCACAAACACTTTTTAGCATCATTCTATTATTTTTTGTTTTTTCCATCGTCTCATCCTTATTTTCTGTTTTAGTTTTACATTTGAGACAATATGTTGACATTATATATTTGTAAGTTTAGATAAAATTATTAGTAAGCTTTACAAAAATTAATTGCAATCTCATCATTAGCGTGAGAAGGTTGCTTATCAAACTGCAAAATAAACTTTAAAAAATTAGGATCTCCGGAGTTCTCACTCCGAGACATCTGTCGGACAAACATTATACAATAATATCCGCAAGCAGAAGTTCCAACAGGTTGAGTTGATTGGACGAATAATATATTATTTTATATTTTTTGTTTATATACTTTTTTATTGCATCACTCGGAGGAAGTCCAAACGAGTCAAAATAATTGTTATTATAAACTGCTACCCAATGCGTGCCGGATCCGTCATTGAAATCTTGTATATTTATCACACATGAACCACCTGATGCAACACCTTCGGTGTCGAGTTCATCTTTAGAATAAACTCCGTGGAAATTTTTTACTTGTTTTAGTTTATCAAGTATATCAAAGTTACTTAGCGGGGAGGCCGTATTCCCGGTAATGTTAGTCCTCGTCCTCCTATTCCTAGCAGATTTGGCAGCAGACTTCCCGCTAGTCCCGCTAAAAGTGGAGCGAAAGGAATAATTCCTCCTTGTTTTGTTTGATTGCGTTTCGTTGTTTTCTTTTTTTTCGACGATTTTGTTGTTTTCGTTTTTTTCAACGATTTTGGTTTTCGTTGTGGCATTATATTTATCGGTCACATAAAATTAAACTTTAGACTATTTTTTTTATACTACTACCCTCAACTGCTTTTTTCGTTGCGTCAGATATTGCGCCAGACGCTGCTGCTAGTCCTAATGTACCTAACACCGGTAAAATTTTAGGTAATAACGTGCTGGCTATCACTGATAATGCCGGACCAAAGAAACCACCTTCCACCGCATTGCGGTGGGACATCGCTGTTATTTGTGCGGCACTTAAATTTAAAACAAAAGGTTTTTTTGCGATCGTATTTAT
This sequence comes from Megalonaias nervosa, assembly GCA_016617855.1. Classification (NCBI taxonomy): domain Eukaryota; kingdom Metazoa; phylum Mollusca; class Bivalvia; order Unionida; family Unionidae; genus Megalonaias; species Megalonaias nervosa. The sequence goes on from JAECUM010010292.1 coordinate 84,488, forward strand.
TTGCTTGATTTTTGGTTAACATCAATTTTGTTAAGGTACCCGTTTGAGAGCCGGGATTAACCTTTAATGATACTTGCCTCTGTTTTACAACAGCAGCTGCTAATTTTTTAACTTGACCATCAGTCAAATATATTTCTTTTACAATATATTTTGTCATCTTATATAACGATTGCAGATTAAACTTGTACCGTCATTTTACCTCCAACGGAGTCTATCGTAACGAATCTGTCGCTGATCACTAACGCGTACACGTACAACGGCGCTACTGGAACTGCTCCTAATGTCCAAGTAATTTCAATATCAGCTGTCGAATCAACTAATCGCTCACCATGTTTGCTAATATCAAAATGAAATATTGGATAAAGTGTACGAAATTCCTCTGCCGATATTTGAGATCCATCTTCAACATCTTGATATTTTTGTATTGCGTCGAGCAGATGCATGTAAGGTCTAGTAATAATTTTATTAGCATCATCTGCAAAATTACATTCTATCGCCCGATCTGGATACTGCTTCGAATTTAGTCTAGCATGTATTCGTCTAACATCAGCGTTATCAAATATTGCATTGTTTTGTTGTTGGTTACCACGTCGCGCTTGCTGTTGAAATACGACAAACAGTTGCCTCGGCAGTTGTTCGCTTAGTGTTGTTGTGACTCGCCACGTGTAGTCGGTAGTATTTGGAACTGCTGTTTGATATATTTTATGTTGCTGAAAATAAATTTTGTTTGTATATTTATCAAATATGCTATTTAGTTCTGAAGCTTTTATGACCGACGGCGTTATACGCGGCATCCACAACGCAAGTTTATTTATGATAAACTGTAAATCAGCTCCGCCTCACCTAAACAAGCAGTCGTTTTGTTCTGCCCGATCTAAAATAAGTGTATGTTTAACTCCAAGAAATACTTTATCGTAATCGCGACAAAAGCCAAAAATCATACTTAATGGCAGCATCATTGTAATTTGACGTGATCCTGCTGCAAGTTCTCTTCGCCTAGCAAAACCTTCATTATAACGTGGATTTTTTACGCTAATTGTGTTATTGATTAAATCTAACATTGCGACAGCATCTGCAGCTGCTCCTGGTGGTGTTATACCAAGATTATTACAAGCTGCAGTAAGTGAGACTCTCACAGCGTCTGCGTTAGCGCCTGCAGCTGGTGCGACTATACCCATTGCGGCTGCATTAACAATAAGAAAATTTCTCACAATTGGAAGATCTGCAGCAGCATCAGCTCCGTGTACCAAAGCACCTTTCGAGAGAAGTTCGGTTGATTCAGCTACACCCAGTCCAGTATCTTTAAACCACATCATGTTCGTTGCAGTTGATCTGGAGTAATCGTCGGAAAACGAAATGATATTTAAGATTGTACTTGCAACTTGTAAGTGACTTGAAATATCTTCAACAGTTTGATTAGCTAGTTGATATCGAGCACTTTTGAATAAACACCAGCCATTATTTATAAGAGCTACTTCTGTTCCAGCTGCAATTGCAACAGGTGGATTGGCTACTGTCATAATCTGACCGCGAACTTCTAACACTGCCTTATGTGGCAGTAGAAATACATCTTCTTCTCGAGTATTAAATGTTCTAATACCAGTTTTATTTGGTTCATTAGAATTTTCATCGAGATACTCAACGTACTCAAATTCAGTTACAGTGTCGTCGGTGTCATAAGTTTCTGCTAAATCGAGATAATTTTTAACAGACATTTTTTATTTATTAGATTATATAAAATTTTATTGCGGCGCCGTTACTTTAGATATTCATTTTTGTATAATCTGCTCGCCCTTTGGTGATAAAAGTTTTTTCGTTGTTGTTATCATAGCACGTTGAGTTTCTTTTGTTGGAGCGATTTCTGAAATAGCTTGTTTTATATCAGATGTAGACGGTGCGCCTTTTATTTTATCAGCTATTTTTTGTCCCACCGCAGTTGCAGCGGCAGATGCGGCTCTAGTTGCAAAAGCTTTACCTGCGTCTAGTGCAATTGGTGCAACTTTACGCGCAATTCCCGGAACATTTTCAATAACTTTAGTAAATATATTTCCAAAAAATCCTCCTACTATTTTCTTCGATAAATTTTTTTCTCTGTTTCATTATATTTGAGGTTGTATAATTTTTATTGTCGATAGCGAAGTCGTAATAACTTTGTTATTGTACGCGTAAGTGTAAATAATATGTAACAATTTCGTTGTTCAGATCTAATTGCCTACCAGATTGATCTGTTAATTGCATTGTTATACTTGATATTTGATTTTCAACGTTTAACGGATAATAGATAATATGACGCGGAGTAATTTGCATGAGAGAACCTGGCGGAACTTCTGGCGAGAAACTATAAATCGTTTGCCCTTTACTGCCCTGGGCTGAGTAAGATCCAGAAGCAATAGAGCAATTTACTAATATTGTATTTACGTCAGTTATATTTACCGGCAGTTCACCGTCATATGTAATAGCTTCATTAGGATCTAAATAATACTCTCTATGTTCAAATCCTATCAGTGGTGCGATACTTCTCGGTGATATAAAACTAACTGACATATTTTTTATTGTCATTCTAGCTCGTAACGTGTTATAATTCGCTGCTAACTCGAAATTATCAGGTTTCTTCTTCTCTTTTTGCATAAGCTCTTTTATCACTCTGTTTAGATCAGTAATATTATAAGCTCCTTGTGGAATTTTAAATGTTTTCCATTGCGTGTCTCTTATTGAAATAATTGCAATCTCATCATTGACACCAGTTTTTACGTTAGCCATAGCATTCCAGCAAGTACAAGAAATTAATCCAATTTCATACTGTTTCTAAGTATCAAGTTGTATTGGCGGAATATAATTTACTGAAAAATTTGCACTATCTTTTGAGGTTGTACTAGAGTCTAGCAATAATGTTGTTGACATCGTTATTTATTATATTTTTTATAAAATTAAATCGCCGAGATTAAGTCGCGATGTAAAATTTCATACTCGTCAGATGTTAATAAATTTTCCGATCTTAGATGATCAAGTATATCAATGATTTCATTATCAATTTCAACACTAACATTCCCAGCTTCTTTTGATGATATTAATAGCATTAATCTGCCTATCATTTCGGCGGTTGATGTAAAAATTTTTACACCTGTTCCAATTTTTGCTATTACAGCTTTTCTATAGTTTTTAACTCGATTTTCATCGTTTATTTTAAATTTCCTATGAAAATTCCACCACCTACCAAAACCTTTTTCTCTGTTTTCATCAGCTGTTGTGTAAAAGACATGAGCGATAACACCTTTCCTAATTATATTAGAGAGCTGAGACATATCGTCTTGTGTCATGGCTTCATTTAATTCTTTGTTAGCATTATTACTGTCTGTTATTATTTTATTTAATATAACAATAAGTTCGTCGTATTCTTCTTTTGACCAAGTACTTATATTATCAATATCTTTTATATTATTATCTTTTAAAAAATTATTATATTCCTCATCTGTTATTTTATCATTTGCTTGTTTTCTAATAAATTGTCTTTGATCTCCAATTTCCATAAACTTTACTGTTAACTTGCCGACTCTTTCTTGCTCTTTTTCAATATCCTCTATTTTTTCTGATAATTTTCCTAATATAGTCCTAATTTCATGTGAAGTTAATTCTGCTAATCTTCTTTCAAATAAAATCGGATTATTGATCAGCCGGTTTAGTTCAGCTTGCCTAGCGGCGGGATCAGCAACATTCCTTACAAGTGCCTCAGCTAACATTCTTTTTTCCTCGTCAGATCTAGCAATAATTTTTGCAGCAGCTGCTTCTTGTTGTTCTTTAACTAATCCAACCAAGCCTTTTCTTGTAGTTGCTTAAGTTCTTCTTCTGATAGTGGTTTAGTTTCAGGTTGTTTCCCAAGAAGTGCTTCAGTAACTGGTTTGAGAATCGTAGCTGTTGTTTCTGCAGCTGTTATTTGCCCACGTCGTGCCTGTTGTACCCTTTGCTTAAATTCTGCTTGAGATTGAGCAAGTTTTTTTTAGATCTTCTATATGTTTTCTATATTTTGCTCGTTTGTCCATAATTATTATATATAAATTTTATAAAATTGAAACGCCTTACTGTAAGTAAGTGTTAATACAACAGCGAAACATTTTAGTTGGATCATTTGCAAGTTTATTAAATAAGAAAAAGTTATATTTGTCCTTTGTAGCTCTATGATATAATTCGATAAATTTATCTTTTGTTACATCACCGCATTGCTCTTTTGCGATATTTCTAACGTCAACATTGTCCAGTCCTGGAAATAATATAAAACAACCAGTATTTCGCCGAATAAATCTGTCAACATTATAAAAACCTTGAGCTAAATAAACAGAATTACATTTCTTATTACGTGACAATGAAAAATACGATCTTATTTTGTTCATCTCCGTATTATTTAGCGGAATATCGTCAAAAACTACTATCTTATGTTCAGATGCATCAAGTTGATTAACTGGAATAAGATCTTCTGGCTGTCTGATTATAAAAAAATCTTCACCAGCCTCAAGATCATCACGAAGTTTGTCATTATATTCGCTTAGTAGCTCGTACTTGTCTTGCTGTGGATTAATTGTATAAATATAAACTCGATCGTAGTTAAAATTATCGCCGAGAAGCAAGTTCATAAGCAAATTTGTTTTTCCCGATCCAGTTCGCCCAACAATAAGATAATGACAATCTGGAAGTTCATTGTTATGTTTATGTTTCACCAACCGCTCTGTATCAAAGTTTAATATCGTCGCCATCGTTGTTATATAATTTTATGTAAGACAATAAATAATGAGCTACTATACAAAATTTGGAACATTAACAGGAGATTTATTGACTGAAGGTTATCAAGGTGACTTATCTAAGTACGCAACTCTTGATCAGCTAAGAAATGAAATCGATAATTTATTAAATCTTACAAGTGTGGATCAAAATGAAGTTGTTATTTTCCAGGATAAACAATGACGATTAAAGACGAGTAATGTACAACTGTCAAATGTACCTGTACGAATTCCCACTTTGGTTGTTAATAATATTGTGACTTTTACTAATCAAGGTAAGATACAAGATTCCGGTAACTCGATTAACGATTATGTCAAAAAAGCTGGTGATTCATTCACGGGTCGCAATATTATGAATCAAAATAAAATTATAGACCTTGGAAACCCAGCCTCAGATACAGACGCCGCAACAAAAAAATATGTCGATGATCAAGAATCTAAGTACGTATTGGCCAACGGTGGTATAATGCGTGCATTTCTCAACATGAACAATAACGGTATTAATAATCTTAGAACACCGGAATATGATTTTGATGCTGCAACGAAAAAGTATGTTGATGATAAGGAAATTCCTATTTCAACCTCGTTAAAAACAATCGGTGATGAAATGACTACACTTAGTGCTACTTTTTCTAGACACGTAGAAACGTTCTTAAATTTTCGTAGAAATATAAACAAACCCTTTAAAGAATTTTTTGGGGAACAACCAACATTCTAGAAAATCACGTGATTGAGTCTGACACATCTCTACGTGACGTAGCAGTATGACTAATACATGTTACCTGGATTAAAATGCAGAGTATTGATCTTCACACTACCACACAAGGCTAGGCTGGCTCGTAGAGATATTGATTACATTACCTTATACATCATCTGTTAGGTACACATGTATTTGTTTGGAGAGCTGGGAGGGGGTGGAAAGAGGTCTTGCACTAGAATTTGTATTTGTTTGGAGAGCGGGGTGTGGGTAAAAATAGGTCTCTGGGCCAGAACCAACACTTTGATGCTGTGAAAAAATCGTTTGGGTTAAGATTTTAGGGTCTCCGAGAGGGTAATTCGTATTTGTTTGGAGAGTGGGGAGGGGGTGGAAAGAGGTCTCTTGGCCAGAACCAACACTTTCCTTTACTACTATATCTAGCATCTCTTGGAATAACAGCTGTAAGACAACATGATTGATACTATACTTGTGATAATCGGGAAAATAAATGTACTCATATCTAATCAACATCAACATCCAAGATCAACATGAATCGGATATGGCAAATAATACATAAACAAGTAACTAACTGCCGTAGATGGATCTGATGTGATGATGCCCCTGCTGAATTTTCATGCCTTTTAGCATCATACATCATACACCATATACATCAGAAAAAGAGAACTGATTGAATTTTTCATGCTGTAACTCTTTTCCTTCCAATAAAATGTGTTCAGAATTGAAAGGTTTAATCTTGGGAGATGGAAAGATATGGAAAATTCTGAGTAAAATTATGTGTCTTTTAATTTTAGGATTTCGGGGCCTAGGCAATTAAATTAACAAAACCTTGAGGACTGAGAATTAGAGATTACTCACAACTTTATTGTTAGCACATGTCATGTAACTGAGTGGAACAATACCTTATCAGTTTGTGATTGCCATCCATATGCCACAAGGCAAGAGGGGACGGAACGGAATAAACCCTTCGCTTTACACACCGCAACTGTCTCAATGGCGCTTGTACTTAATTGAGCCTTGTGCTAAAAATAAACCATGATGTCATTGCCCCGGCTGCGGCTATATTGTTTTCGGACAAAGCCGATATCGACGCGTTGTAACACGAATGCTGCCAGCTTTTTGAAATTTATAAACAAGCTATATATTCTTCTGGAAAAGTAATTATTTAATATGGTGACCACTGAGCATTGTTGCTATGGTTCATGTACAAATGATTCGAGATACCAGAAAGATGGTGTTTGGTTTACTGGATTTGGACACGGTTTTCCAAAGCCGGACAAGGAGAAAGGTGTATGCGATGGGTACATCATTGCGCCCGACGTGATTTTACCATAAAAAAGTGTGACGAAGGGTACATATATATGTAGTTTGCACTAACTAAAGATATTGCCAAGCAGAGGATAGATGTTGAACGGTCCATTGAGAGAATTAAGAAATTTAGACTGTTACAGAAAGTAATCCAACTTAGTATTCAGTCTGTCTTTTCTCAATGTGTAATTTTTATAGGTTGTTTAGTCCATTTTCAAAACCCTCTTGTGCAGTAATTACAATATAAGAAGTTTGTATTATTCTGAAATTGAATATACATATGCAGACAATAAAGTTATTTTGACATGTACTTTCCTGTTGTTTGCAAAATGTGTATCATTTTAAGGCTAGCTGTCATCGTTAGAGACAGCTGTTTTTGTATTACTTTTTCTATCAGCACATTCAGACAATTATACTTCCAGACAAAATGTAATTATATACTTTTTCAATTAAGAAAATGTGTTATGCATATAGCATAAATATATGACATGAAAATAAACATAAATTTTTTCTTCTTTTTTTTTAACATTGTTACCAATTTATACATGAGACTCAGAAAAAGGCTAATGAAATCACTAATGCATATTACCAAAACAACCTACATTGATATATTTCTTGATCAAATATCTTGAATATATATGCCAAATTTGTAGAATGATGCATGAGCCATATTTAATTTAACTCTTATACCTATATGCATTAAAATAACATTCACTACGCTGAGTTTAAATTGATGCACAAAGCAAAATAGAAATAGTAATTATACTACATGTACATTCCTCTTTCTTTACATGTTTAAAACATCAATCACATATAACAACACTTCATTCAGACAATTTAATTGGGGGCAGTTCCCTTGGAATTTTCATCTCAAAATATTCAGGCCATATGTATTGGTGATGAAACTCTATCAATTTGTGCATTATACTGTTCCAAAAAGATTCATCAAATTTGATCCTAAGAATTACACAGTCTACATCTGACCAAACCACAAAATCACACCAGGGAACGTTCATCGCAGCCATCTGCAACAATAATAATAATAATAATAATAATAATAATAATTAGAAGAACAACGGCAAAAATAATCATCAACACATATAACAGTAACTTTTATTACTTACATATGCATGCAATTGTGACAAAATTACTGGGATTTTGCAATAATAATAATGAGTAGAAGAATAATAATAGCAAAAAAAAAAACATCCGATAACAGTAACTTTTATTACTTATATATCTATTCAATTATGACAAAATTACTGGGATTATTTGCGATAATAATAATAATAATAATAATAATAATAATAATAATAATAATAATAATAATGAAAGGATAATATAAGCACTGGAACAATAACATCAATAATAACAATAACAATAATAAACTGCACTTGTAAATTTGAATATCAACATAATGGTGGGTGTTATGTGGTGCCTTGTTGTTTCAAACGGTACAAAACCATATCAGAATGTACAGATATAAATCAAACACATGTCACAGTGACTTCTGGTTTGTATGATTAATGTATACATAAAATATACTGCAGATAGGGAAAAAAAAATCGACATTTCTGTTATTTGCAACACTTTGCATACAGTAGTGTACTGAAAATACAAGGTACAAAATGCGTATGTCCGCATCCTCCTCAACAGGCTGCTGCTGCTGTCGGACCGCGTGTACTCGGAATCCCAGCGCTGCTTCAGAGCAGGCAGGTCGACAACAGACATGATCTTTTTCCTCCGACAACTCCAAGAGAAGAGCAGAGAGCAAGGTCAGCCACTCTACATGATGTTCATCGACCTCACCAAGGCCTTCGACCTGGTCAGCAGGAAGGGCATATTTGAACTTCTTGGGAAGATTCTGCCCCCCCCCCCCAAAAAAAACTCCGCAGCACGAGAATCTCCTTTCATGCCGATATGAAGGGTACAGTCCGGTATGATGGATTCTCCTCAGAATCCTTCCCCACCAACAGCGGCGTGAAGCAGGGCTGCGTGCTGACGCAGACCCTTTTGGGGATCTTCTTCTCCCTGCTCCTGCCCTACACCTTCAACTCGTCGACTGATGGCGTAGATCTGCACACCAGGTACGACGGGAGGCTGTTCGACCTGTGCTCGAGGACCAAAGTGAAGTCAGTTCTCATCAGGGAGATGATATTTGCTGACGACGCGGCTCTTGTGACCCACACCGAAGATTCCCTCCAGAGACTGGGAGACCGTTTCGCTGATGCCTGCAAGCAGTTCGGGCTCACCATCAGCCTGAAAAAGACAAACGTCAGCGCGCAAGATGTCACTACTGCCCCCTCCATCAAAATCGACGGTGTCACCCTGGAAGTAGTCAACAACTTTACTTACCTGGGGTCAACCGTCAGCAACACCCTTTCCCTTGATGTGGAGCTGGACAGTAGACTTGGAAAGGCAAATACCATCATGGCCCGATTAACAAAGAGGGCGTGAGAAAACAGCGCACCAAGACTCAGGTCTACCAGGCCTGCGTTCTCAGCACCCTCCTATGTGGAAGTGAGACCTTGAGCACCTACATGAGGCAAGAACGTCGACTCAACTCCTTCAGTATTCGGTGCCTAAAACGCATCCTGAAAATCAGCTGGCAAGATCACGTCTCACATAGCAATATCCTCCAGCATGCAAGTATCCCCAGCATGTACTCCCTGCTGAGCAAACGTCAACTTTGATGGCTGGGACACATCCGACGCATGGAGGATGGGAGGCTGCCAAAGGAAATCCTATATGGACAGCTGGCAACTGGTACCAGAAGAGTTGGCCGTCCCTGAATCCGCTTCAAGGATGTGTGCAAGAGGGGTATGAAGACATGCGAAATTTCACCCGACAGCTGGGAAGTGCAGGCCGAGAACCGAGGCTACTGGAGACTGATGGTCAGCAAGGGCATATCAGTCGCTGATGTGAGTAGAGGCCAGCTGGCCGCAGAGAAACGTGAGAGAAAGAAGAGTGCAGCAGCAACCCAAGCAACTCAGACATCCCAGTACGTCTGCACCAACTGCAATAGGGACTGTCACTCGCGCATTGGCCTGCAAAGCCACATCAGACGAAGCCAAAACCTCAGAGACAGACGACACTCCAAGGGCGCTACTCCCGAGACTGTGCTGTCAATGATGATGATTATGATGATGATGATGAGAGAGAGAGAGAGTGAGTCCAGATAGGGTTTAGTTCATTTGCATTTTTTCTTCAATTTTTTTTTTTTTTTTGAATGGCAGATGTTACAATGACAGACCTTCCATAGGTTATTTCCCTGATTCAGCTTAATATTGGCACAAACAAGTACCTGTTTGTTTCCAAGGTTACTGCTGATGCCCTTCCAAAGGGAGGATAACAAAACATATGTGAAGAATATGATATTGTTCTTTTGGCAGACTGCATTTATTATGAAGAAATAAGTAAATTGTATTGTTTGGAAAGTAGAATTTGTATATATGCTAATGTACAGTAACATTATCTGAACCTTCACCCACCCATCCCACTCTCTCTCCTGTAGTCCCTTTCTGTTTATATGGATAGATGTAAGGATTGATTGACACATTGATTGATTGACTAATATATATATATATATATATATATATATATATATATATATATATATATATATATATATATATTGAACTCTGCAGCAGTGTAATGACTGTTGTTATTTATACTTTTTATTCTGTTAATAGATTACACAACTATGGGAAGCATTTTACCTACCTATCAGCTCTTGAAATTAAAATCACATGTAATATGTTACACAAGTCTGGAATTTTAATGTTGATGTAGTAAAATATTTGATTCTCAAATTCTTTGAAGAAGAAGGAAAATATTTGGGATTATTTTGTCCTGTCCATCCAGTATTGTGTGTGAGTGATGTTGCATGCATAAACACACCTGCATATTTGGGTATTGGTCAGTATCTATTGTACCATATCAACCGGTCAGATAGAAACTTCAGATGTTCAGATATGATTATGTACATAACAGTTTTATAATTTAAGCCCATCCAGTGGCTGTGGCTGTAGAACATGGGGCTTGGGACACACAAGCATATATGTATGCTGCAGGGGATGGTTACGGGAAACTGAAAAATCAAGAAAGTAGATCTGCCTTCCTGAAAAATGTTATTTTTACAATGTGCATGTACCTTATGAACATTTAGGCAAAATGCAGATACTGTTGGGAGAAAAAAAGACATGATGACTACATGAAAATATTTCATCTCAGGTAATTTCCTTCATTTAAGACAGTAGATTTCAGTCCAGTTGCAGATTTAAAGGGGATGTAATAAACCTCTATTTTCACCAGTGTTGGCTGTAAACACTAAGTTTAATATTTCACATGAGATTTGGCTTTGAAGCTTATATTAAGAGATTCAGAAACATTGATTTTGATCGACATCCATGCATACAAATGAGGAGATCTAGCATATGATTGGCTGAATCATTGAATACCCTAGATACCATATTTCGTCTCACATTTTATCATATTTGATTTGCAAGATTTTATGAATAAGATCTTAACTATGTTTGATCATGAATGACATTTACCCATAATAATCAGGTGATCTTGCATCTGATTGACTGAGCATGGACACTTTATATATATATATTGATTTTGATCAAAATAAACTTGTATTGTCAAGATCACAGATGTGTGAGATCCACCATACAATGTGAATCCAATCAGTTCAGATGGTGGTTATCAAACCTTGGGCACTCTGGTTATGACTCCTACTCCATAAACAGCTGAATCTCCATTCGGTGGGGATTTCATTTATATCCAGATCATGACTACAGAGAGGAGCCACACAAGAGGAGGGGGTGTTTAGGACAGAGGTGGGATTTCCTGCTGATTGCAGATTGCCACCCTTGTAATCTTAATAAACAGATGCATATGTTTAATGTTTAATGTATAAACAGATTGTTAGTTACGAATAAGGACTACAAAGTCCTCAAGAAATACTGCTGGTTGAATAAATGACTTGTTTGTTTGATGTCAATACAATGAACACACACACACACAAACACACACACACACACACACACACACACACACACACACACACACACACACACACACACACACACACATATATATATATATAAATGTTTGCACAATTATACTCTGTGGAAACAACCAAGGTTCTCTGATTCTGGTGCTTAGAGAGGTAACCACCTCGCGCTCAGTAAGAAAGAATGCTGAGAACAATGCCGTCATTACAAACGTTGAGCAGCACGTTCCGAGAGGTAGCAATACACGAAAATTCAAAGACAATAGACAGTTAAACATCCAGCACAACAAATGAAAGAATGCTGATCGATCTCGTCCAAAGCAGCCATATGCTTTCGACGAGGTACCGTCTCAAGAAAGTGTAAGCAACGGAAATAGGTACATGTAAGACTATAGTAAAATTGCATAAAAAAAACATTGTTACGACTCTATATGGTCTGAAACTAATCAACAGAATGAAGCAAAACCGTCAAGTTTTGTAAAATTTACAAATAATTTAGTTCTAATATGAAACTTTAAGAGGAGTTGTATTATGAATTGTTACGTAGATGTAATTAAATTGTTTGTGTGTTAGTTTTAATATTCTTTTTTATTTTACTTTTGTTTCATTACATTTTATTGTAATGATTATTTTCACGAGATTCGATATTCTCTTTCAGTAATTATATTTATGTAAAACGTAAAAGATGTTACATCAGCATTATTTTTAGTTCACCTTGGTGCGTGGTAGTGTAAATAATGTTTTATTTTTAACTTTATTTGAGATTGAGAATCTGGATAGGGCTGTTCTTGCTACGTGACAAATTTCATATTTTCTATTGCGTTGTTCAAGTGTTAAGAGACCACGTGACCTATCACGCGAGAACGGGATGATATTTTAGTTGGATTTAATACCCTTTCTGAGAGCTTTTCAGTCAGTTGCATTTTTAAACCTTGAGGGCTAGAAAGGTTTCAATTGTTGAAACCAGGTTGTTTTTGAAGTTCGTTTTTTTTTTTTTTAATTTAATAATTTATTCTCTAGAAAACCAAACGAGCGTACTTTTTTTTATAAAAGTTCTGGGAGAAAGAAATTCAGTGGAAATTTATTCTGGACTTATTCGGAAACATAAACTATGATTCAATTGAGAAATTGTTGCCATTTGTACAACGACCACATCTGACGTCACTGACTTCCATATTGGAACGTCGTCGAGATTCGAACCTGGATTCTATTAGAATTATTTAGTGATAGGACTTGTATTTTTCAATCTTAGGATTAAATTTTGGATTATATTCACAGATCGTAAGTCCTATTTCCAATTTTTACATTGTTTTCTAGGGAAATATATTATTTTGTTAAAATATATAACGTTTGTTGACTTTACTCTTTTCTATTTTTATTATTGTACGAGCCTACACGTAACAGAATTAAATCCAAAATAATGCTAAACGTTCTATTCAAAGTCCAAATGAATAGGGTGTTCCAAATTAATTCCATGTCCTGAATGTGCTGATGTACCAACAGTATTTTTATGAGATGTGTGTTTCTCATAAACTCTTAGCAATGCTCTATTCCATGGCCAGAAGGAGAGAGAGAGAGAGAGAGAGAGAGAGAGAGAGAGAGAGAGAGAGAGAGAGAGAGAGACTCTCTCAAGGAAGGTGTCACTCATAACGGTGTAGATACGGTTACATTCTTTGGGAGGCTGAACGAACTGTAACGGGAGCGACTGTAATAAAAGACGGACGGAGACTTCTGATTCTTTTGACGGAACGAACTTTATTTAAATACTTGATATATATAGATATATAATACTACATTCTAGAAATACACCTTATAAAGCCTTTATATTTAAAATACACGAAACACATATCAAATTATACTTTTCCTTCGAGATTGCCAACTTCATACATTTGTATAATTTCTGCATTTTAGAACATAATACAGATAAATAAATCTCCACTAAATTCATGATAGCCAAAGAGTATAAAATTCAATAGTTGCGATTAATGCAACAATCATTTTTTGAAGAATTATATTTTACTAAATTTAAAAAAGAATACTAATTTGAAATAGGTTATGAAACATTATTCATTACTACTTAAAGAATATTTTATTTCCAAATTAAATCTTAACATGAAGTTGGTAGCGAATTCGTCTTTTCTAATAATAATTACCACAAATACAAATTAATATAAATTCTTTAAAACAATTGAACATTCTATTACATTATAATACAAAATAAAACGAACTCACAAAAATGTTGCAAAGGTATGAATCTTTACCGTACAAAAAAAAATCTTTAACATTAAAAAGTCTCTATTCTTTAAAGAAATTTACAAACACAAACGATTCTTGCATGTAAGAAAAGACGGACGGAGTCTTCTGATTCTTTTGACTGAACACACTGATTCACGCAAGCCCGCTTCTCTATTTATACCATTGTGAACGTATGCCATGGCCAAATTTGGAATAGTGTTAGGCTTGTGTGCGTCCGTCTCGAATCAGAAGGAGGCTCCCGTCTATTCTTGCTGATACTGTATGTTACTTACGTCACCAGACAGACGATTTGCCTCATCAGCTTTATTCAGTTCAGAGAAACGGCTGAATTGTACAGCTTACTCAGTCAGAAAAAATGTTAAGAATCTGGCCACGAAGTTACTAACACAATTTACGAGTGCAAATTTTGCTGACTCGATATACAGTACGGGAGGTGTATTTGCACTTGCTTATAAGGGCGCACTCTTTATAAAAATAGTATATAGTTGTAATACGAAAATAAATAATATTACTCTCAATATATTTTAGTGCAAATTACTTCCATTATGATTTAATGAAAAATTACTTTTAATACAATTTAGAGAAACTTTCAATATTAATAATTTTACTCATAAATTCTGTCCTAATAGTATTAATGTGCAACAAAGGCATAGTCCAGAACTCTTTTGAACGAATTCACGATAATCACAGAATAATATCACACAATAATATTTAAGTACAAAGTCAGTGAGTTCTTTGTAATTTCAATGAGTAATCCAACTCTAAAATTATATCGAAACACAACATTAAACACATCTGTAGAATAACATTAAACAAAAACATAGAAAAATCGGAATGAATTCATTGTTCAACTCCTCTGCCTTGTATACACTTTATGGCTCCGTCGCAATATTTTCCTACTCTATCTACATCTGCCTCGCAATAACTCTCATTTGACATTTGACAATATATCCCATTTGACGTTTGACAATACCTCCCATTTAACATTTGACAATACCTCTCATCGCGACAGAACCCATCTGACTTCATCATCAAAAGGGAAATTACCCCAAACTTATAAACAGGTTCATTATTAAGTTTGATTTTAAAACTTTTCAACACATACTTATGTAGCTTCATTGCAATCTTCAGTCATGCACCAAAAACCATATTTGCATGCTTTATATTCTGTAGATGAGGCTTTGAAAGTCTGAAATCAATAATTCATGTACACGACTACATTACATTAATTATATGGTGTGATTTTTCTTTTTTCTGCAATTGCTTAAAGTAGTATTTTGGCATCAGTGACAATTTTCTTTCTTTCCTCCATTTGAAATTAAATTCATCTTAACTGCCTATTTGTAAGATTACAAATGAACTAATAACATAATCTTTGTTCGTTATTAAAGAGATTGTTTTGCTGTGAACATAACAAGTGATAAATTACAAATGGAGGAAAGAAAGAAAATTGTCACTGAAGAAAATACTATTTTGTCTGCATTGTATTCAGTCATTTTGTTTTAAAAATTTGGCTCTTAAGAACTGACTTTAGCTAACAGAATGAGCTACGGTGGCTCAGTTTTAAGTGAATTTAGCTAACAGAATGAGCTACGGTGGCTCAGTTCTAAGTGAATCTAGCTAACAGAATGAGCTACGGTGGCTCAGTTTTAAGTGAATTTAGCTAACAGAATGAGCTACGGTGGCTCAGTTTTAAGTGAATTTAGCTAACAGAATGAGCTACGGTGGCTCAGTTCTAAGTGAATTTAGCTAACAGAATGAGCTACGGTGGCTCAGTTCTAAGTGAATTTAGCTAACAGAATGAGCTACGGTAGCTCAGTTCTAAGTTGCAAACATCGCCAACAAATGTTAGGCTAGGAGAATAGCATATACTAAATTGAAGAACCGGCAATAAACAAATTTGTAATTCGGTCTCTGCATAGTAAACTCATGAAAGTTTTCCGTGCTAAAGAAAGGTTTCTCGATATTGGGCAAACAGTTTTCTAAAATTCTAATATTTTTGTAGAATACTGGCTATTAATTGATATAAAGCAGAAATGTTACAAAATGATGTCCTTTAAATGCTATTTATATTGACATGCATGGAATTTTGCTTCTTTGTAATGTTATTGTAATTTTCGCTGACTGTAAATTTGGTATGATTTACGAGCTTGAAAGAATATATTTCGTAAATACATATACTTTCCACCTAAGGAAGTAACACATTGTGAAGTTGTAATTATTTGTTATCACTTATTTGATTTGATTATGATAATCACATACACTGCTAAATAGAAGCGCGCGCACACACACACACACACACACATTGATAAAAGAATGGTGGGTATTTTAAGACTTAATAGTGCTCAGTTTCAAATCTCTTCAGTCTTTCTGGTTTCTTTCTTTACACACTGCTTTACACGAGGCAAGCTTCTCACCTGATCTAATTCTTCGAAGTATTCGTTAGCAATAACTTGATTCTCGTTAAATATACGCTGCAGTCCAAGTATAAATAACTGGCAGGGAGTCCTGTTGTTATCAATTCTCAGTTTATGATTGTTCCATGAATTCATAAACTGGAATAGTCTGTCATTTGTCACGTTTCTGTACACATAATGCAAGCAGAAGACATGTTTCTCCGAATCTGGATCTAAAAAGCCTTTTACTTCCAATGATACGAAAAGCTCATAAAATAACGAAAGCACAGCATTATACACATCACGCCAGAGCCTCTCTATCCTCGTATTGTGGACACTTTTTCCAGTTATAAAACTTCCCCTATTAAGGTCCCGACGAGGGTGTGAGAGCATGTATTGAGCCACTTCACGGTTTTCCACACTCATGTCCGGTCTCACTCGTGATGGAAGGCTCCATTTGGAAACGGCTTCAGTGAAATGGTTTAAAACTGTTGAAGCCCTATTATCACAGTTGCAAGCTAAGTAGACAATAAGTCTTGTGAAACCATCGATGCATCCGTGTATTACAAAACGCCATCTGCAGAATATATGTAAATGGCTACACATGTCAGATGAGATAAGAAAATTTATTGCCTTCATTATTGAGATGGATATAATAATGATAACACCGCGTATTATTATATAATATAAAGTTGATCAATGACACCTTGCCAGCTGTCTCGCTCTAGAATGTCGTCCATCATACCTTGCAATCCAGATATATAAATGTTTAATGTAAACTTCAGTTATTATGATATTTGAAAGTAACTAAGAAATTCATTATAATTGAAGAAAATCTCCAAGCGTTTCCTATCAAGTTTGCTAATCAATTTAATGTCAACACATTCTTGATTCATTCTTATTAAACATTGTATTGCTCAGATATTTGTAAGATTCATAATTAATGGTGTCATATCTTAATTAAACGTGAACACTAAATGACCAAATACTTATCCATGTCGATATGAATATCAAACCCAGCTTCCTCAAATATATGAAATAATATTTATCTCCTGTCTATATATTTTTAAGCAATGTAGGCAAAATGTTTTTCGGCCTCTGCTTTGTTTACACAAACGGGGTAATATCAGTAGTAAAGGAAAGTGTTGGTTCTGGCCCAGAGACCTCTTTCCACCCCCTCCCCACTCTCCAAACAAATACGAATTACCCTCTCGGAGACCCTAAAATCTTAACCCAAACGATTTTTTCACAGCATCAAAGTGTTGGTTCTGGCCCAGAGACCTATTTTTACCCACACCCCGCTCTCCAAACAAATACAAATTCTAGTGCAAGACCTCTTTCCACCCCCTCCCAGCTCTCCAAACAAATACATGTGTATCTAACAGATGATGTATAAGGTAATGTAATCAATATCTCTACGAGCCAGCCTAGCCTTGTGTGGTAGTGTGAAGATCAATACTCTGCATTTTAATCCAGGTAACATGTATTAGTCATACTGCTGCGTCACGTAGAGATGTGTCAGACTCAATCACGTGATTTTCTAGAATGTTCCAGAATAGCAGTATATAAGGCGGTCAAATTCTCTCATAGTCATTGCGTGCTGCACGTTCAAGGGGACTCCGGTCGAAAGGGTAAGTGATATTATTTTATACCTCATCACCAATTATCAATGTTTCTACTGTTGATATTAGAAATATTTCATCATCACGATAGTAGAGACTGAACTTTACTTTACCACTCACACAGCGACGACATTCGAACAAATCTTTTATTTGCGGTTTGTTAAGAGGATATTTTTTGTCGATAAAATATACTTTTGACCGATCGAGATCGATGGTAAGTTTAGTATATTTTTGTTGACTGGTCGGATCATGAAAGTTTTTAAATCCCGCTGATAACTTCTGGCTCAATTGTTCAAGGTAATTGAAATACTCGCTGTCATCAGATCTGATAAGCGATAGTTTTAGCTTGTCACGAACTGCGGTAAAACATATACCTGATATTTCATTATTAATTTCAACTGTCAACTGTTTGCCGTCTATCATTAGATATTTGATCTTGCTATTGTAGCTATTTGTGACTGTCATATTTTCAAACATTATTTTTATTGTTTACACAAAATTTCATACCTTAATCATCGAATATAATATCGAGTATAGATCTATCATCAAAACAATAACCAAGTGCAAATGTATCTACTCCATTTTCGCAACAACGTTTGTCATCAAAATTACTCAATCCGCGTTTGATAATAACATCTGTTTCGAGTTTATGACGATTTGTTCGAATAGCCATTGCTCTTATAAAACTAACGCCGCCGTCAAGCGCGTACTTGTAATCATCAAATTTCATAAACTTTTTAACAAAATCGCCAGGCAGACCTTTTGCTTTTTTCGTTATTTTATTATTATCTAGCAATACGGCGTACATTTTACTGCGCAATCCGATAAAGTATTTGATGATGCTCGAGTTCATTTCATCTTTAAACTTACCACTAACCTTTTTATTTGTGTCATCATGAAATTTACTGTCATTAGGGTAATCGGAAAGATCAAACAGATGTCGATTAT